>BMAO01019216.1:0-78571 GCA_019973975.1 Trichonephila clavata
CTTGAAAGTGTTTGCGAAGGATTTACTTATTTTAGAGGATTTTCTTATTTATTTCCTGTCTCCCCCCCATACACCGCAAACGTTTGCACGTTAAGACGAGACATTAGGGAGCGAATCGTGTAATTTTTTAATCGGCAGTTAAGGGATTAATTATAAACTGTACAAGAGTTATCAAGATAAGCGTTATATTTTGTGTATAATTTTATATATGGCAAGAACTTATAGGGTCACTGGGAATTATTATACTTAATAATTTAGTATTGTTAAGCTAATTATAAAATACATTGTGCAATACTGATACATGAACAATGTATTACATCAGTATAATAATTTATTCTTTATTATTTCAGAATTTTTTTTGTTTACTTTCAATAAATTAATATTTTTTTTGAATAATCTTTTGTTTCGACTTTTCAATATAGTCGCGCCCCCTCCTAGGGTTATGACGCCCCCCCCCCTCCCTAAGAGTGCGCGCCCCACAGTTTAAGAAGCGCTGCCGTACGCATTCAGTATTTTGTGAGTTAGAATTCATTCACTATGGTGACGTTCCCCCCTATTTACTGGGCGTTTTTAAAATCCAAGACCTTCCTTCCACTTCTTTTTTCACCGTGTTTTGATACAGTCTGGAGAGATGCAGGGAGGAAAGGAATAACACAGTAGAGGAATTTTTTTTTATTTTGTTCCTTTTTCGAAGTAGAGTGTTCCACCCCTGGGGCAACCCTTCAACCTGAGCAGCCTACTGAAAAGTTCGAGTTATTAAACGTTAACAAAGCTTTGTGGAGAAGTTTTCATCAAGTTCTGAATTAGACAAGATAAAAATAAAAGGAGCCATGATTAAGAATCGAGATTTGAAAAGAGCAGATCAAAGGAAGTGGGGAAAATTTCGCATTGTTTTCAGTTTAAGCAATTAGAAGCGAGTGTCTATTTACGTAAATTTTTCTATGATCAATGAGGAATCCCCTTGGCCAGGGGGGGGCAATTTGTTCTAGCCCGCGGGCCACATTGCGGGAGAGGAGGATACCAGATGGCCGCATTTTAAAAAATTGATTGCATTCATTATAAAAATTAAAAAATATGTAAAATAAAAAATGGTTTTCAGTTTTATTAAATTTATTTATTTACTAATTTCCCATTATCTATGATACGGGGCTACAGCAGCACAATATACGACCCCTGTTATTTAGTGATATTTACACTTTTCCCTGTTGAACGGATGTCAACACATTCCTTAGAGGTGGGGTGCATCAGGCACCCTCGGGGTTAATACACCCATAAAGTACGTTAAGGGTATTACTACGCGCTGTGTCTTCTCCAATTAGAAAGTTAAAAAATCCAGAAATAAAGTTTCCGCGCATTGATATTGGTGAGATGTGGCGGAGTTTATAAGGAGCTGCACTCGAAAACCAAGGAGAAATTGAAGTTGTTTTTCACCCCGAATGTTGCTGAATTTTTAAGACGAAAGGGCTCGTTTGGCGACCCATGGAGGAACCGACTCACTCTCCCTATCATTTAGATAAGAGGTTATTTTTTTGTATTAAAGTTAAACTATAACTTAATCCAACTTTAATTGTTTAAGTAAATGGAAATTCTGTAAGCTAAATCGAGAAATTTCATTTTTTCATTCAGAGAATTCGTAAATTATTAATACAGCTTAAGAGAGTAATCTAGGAAGTTAATCTTAAATTAAGCATGATGCAAACTTTCCGAATCTGGGTTAATATTTCAATATAACGTTGCATCACTGTAGATGTATATAAGCACATTTAATTTTAGAATAAGTTTAATGAGACAAATGTACCCTGTTACACTTTTCCTCTTAAATCAGTATTCAGATGGCTTGTTGAGCTTCTCATCACAACCTACAAGATTTTAACAGCCAAATTGCATCTACATTCCTCTTCTGGATTTTCATGCTAGAAAAACTTGGTTTACAAAAATAGGTCGATTAAATATAAAGAATTAATTCTCCATAAAATTTCCTCATGCATGGAATTTTTTTCAGCTGACAAAGGTAAATAAAAGTCAATGTCATGGCATAAAACAGGGTTGGGCAGACTTTTCCAGGGTATGGTTTCCTTTTAATTTTTTCAAGGTGTTGCGGTTCACCCAGAATCAGTTGCACACACCATGGGTCCGGACCCTCCCCCATAGTCCATATTTTTTCGATCGATTATAATCCCATGTATATAGTACGTAAAATTTAATTAAATTTGTTATTAATAATTTTGATTAATTAATGCTAATTATTTATTCAATAATTTATTTCTTACTGTTCATTGTTCCCAACAATCTACAAAATGAAGAAAAAAAATGTTTGACAGCGTTTTTGGTGTAGGATATGAAAATGGTAGATATTTAACTCTGGACCTCCGCATAGCGCCCTCATTGAAAAATTCATGAGTGTGCCTATTGCCCAGGGTCACAGGTGTGGTGAGGCAAAAAAAAAAGGCAACAATATTTATTATAACTTAATAATAAATACGGGATATGTACTTACCTTCGTAAATAAAATGAAAAACTCTCTTTTTTGAAACCGCGTTTAAAGCAAAACGCAAAATACAAAAGTAATAATATCCCTAAATATAATAATATCTAATGATGCATTTATTATCAAACAATTCAAAATACATAAAAAATAAAACATTTTCATCTGAAGTTAATTCTCGTAATTATAGTCAGTAGAAACTTAGTCTGCTTACTGTCAACCAATCTTGAATATTTCCGTATACAATTACTAACGGCTAACCTTCAGGTGGTCACTCTAAATTGTCTTGGTGGTCTACCAGTCGATTGCGATCGAAGTAATGCCCACCCGGGCATTAAACATTTCACTCCCATCGTGATCTGACCGCACGTCAATAAGTTCAATCTGTAGCTCCTCTGAGTGAGTGAGTGAATATTAACGTCCCACTGTTCAGCTACACGAGGGCTTTTGTGGACAGTCCGCGTCATTTTGAACTATGGTCAAGTGACGCGGACGACACCTGAGCTGGCACCCCCCTCTCCTAACTACCACACTACACCAACGGAGGACGTTTGAGCTCTCGACAGATTTCACGTGCATCGCTCCCCTACACGGCGGGTCTTCAGTGCTACTGGGATCGAACTCATGACAGGCTAGCCATGATCCGATGCCTAGACCATTTGGCTACCGCGGCCACTGTAGCTCCTCTGGTGCTGTATAAGTATCAACAATAATGAGATAACAAAGCACATTAAATTTTGGCTCACTTTTTTAAAAAAAGAGTCCTGAGATCTTGTCACCTCATCCTCCAAACTTTGCAGATGAACCATTTGTAGAAACACTTTTTGGGACATTTTGTTTCCCTAATAAAGAAATTCTTTTCTAATAGTGAATTTAGTCGTGCGATCTTGATTCTGTCTGCGCAAGCCGTAATTTGCGCACCATTCATCTGGGACATAGGTCGACAAACTTGTGGATATGGTGTTTTAAACCAACCTATTAATATGATTCAGAGGGTGAGTGCAGTTAAAAATATTTGAAAAAATTCGATTCCAGCGACAATGCAAATAGAATTAAGGAATAGAGATCAAAAATAGATTAACGATTTCATGAAATATTAATTTTACATAAATAATAGATATTTAGTGGAATAAAATTTAATAATCTAATATATATATATAGTCGACTCTCGATAATACGAAGTTGAAGGAACCAATGAAAAACTTCGAATTATGGAGAGGGTAGGAAGAAACTCCCAAGATACACGAAAAGAATTTTTTTCTAACACATTTAAATTTGAAACTATGTATTAAAACAAAATTTGTACGATGTATAAAAGTAATTTAAAGTATTTTTTAAAAAATACATGTTATATATATACAGTATAAATATTATACAGAAGTTAAAAGTCTAGTATTAAAAGAATATATTTATGTATTAAAAACTATTAAAATATTACAAACTGTACGTAATTTTTTTTTTTGACAAAAAAAAATCTGTTATCTTTTTTGTTTGTTTTATGACATTCAATCAAACTTCGTCAATAGATTTTTGTAGAATAAATGAAGCATGGATAAAGTCCACATCAACATGATTTTGAAGGAAAAAGTTGTGTAGTTTGTTTAATGACACTTTAGGTTCTATCAGAGTTATCGGAGTCAATCCACTCGTTGGTCATCAAAGGGGCTACGCTACAGAGGAGACAGGAGAGACTATACAACATAAAACATGTAAGCTCCAACCTGTTTGCAACAGGACTCTACATGATAATGAGCGTTTGAATTGTCAAGAGTTTTATTAGATCACTTCGAATTATCACACATTATATTCTGGTCAGCCACAAATTTTATTTCGAATTATTGAGTGTAAAAACGCATGGTTTTAGTTCGAACTATCAAGAGTTTTTCTAGGGGCTGAGTATATATTTCGAATTAGCGAGAGGTTCGTATTATCAAAGGTTTGAATTGCAGAGTCGACTGTATATATATAGCAGTTAAAATTCTCTACTAGAGGGAAAGATAAATAACATTAATCAAAACTGAAAAAATTGAAATTGCAAGATAACAAGGCATTATATTTTAGAAAGGATATATGAAAAACTAAAAAAAAAATAGTTAAATATAAAAATATGGATGCTAGAGTATTATAAACAATGCTGACTTAGGACAGCTATACATAAAATAATTTATATAAAAGGGGGGATGAACATGTTTTGTGCCCATTCAACCTTCCTCATTTTTTTAATAATACTGAGCGAAAACCTATTGAAAATAATGGGTAGAATATCTAATTCCATTATAAGAAAAAGGTAACTTACCTTAAATTTGCATTCAAAAATGCAGAGCCCGAGCTAAATCTGAGTACATTAAACAAGTTATTGCCAGATTCTGGACCTAAATGCAAAATTCAAAGCATGGGAATGGCTGAATAGTAGCCCTTAGCAAAAGTCTGAAAATAATAGAAATAAAAATTTAGAAATGTATAATTACTACCTTTACTTTAGGGCCACTAGAATTATATATGAATTAAAAAACAACTAAGAGAATATAAGTAATTTTATTTAATATTAGAATATGAAGGTGACTATATCTATCTTGGAAAAATGATTAATTTGTAATAATAAACTATTAATATTCTATGGAGTTTTAATCCTTACTGTTTAGAATTTCTTTATTCTCAAATAACTATAAAAAATTGAGCATATTTGAATTAAGCAATATTTAGTAAAATGTTTATAGTTTTTTTTTATTTTTCTGATTTTTTTTAAATTAGAAATTTATCGCGTTGTATGTCATTTATAACAATATTTCTGAATATAGAAACATGTACATTACTCTCCCGATGAGGTACTTTTATAATATTGAAATTAATTATTTTAATGAATTTATAATCATTGAACTTATGTATATATATTGGTAGATTAATATTATGCATTTATTATGTATCTTTTAAACATATTTTTAAAATAACATACAAATAATATAAGTTAGAAATTTATTAAAATAAAAAATTGCTATACAAACCATTCAATAAAGTTAAATAAAAAAATGTTTTGTGTGAACTTTGTTTACTTAATATTTCAAAATCAGGGGTATAATTTGTGTCTTTTAATTAAATACAATTTTGAACATTCAGTTGTTAAACAACTACTTTGCGGACTGAAAATACTTTTATACGAAAAAAAATTTGTTCACGTGGATATGTAGAACCAAAAGTGGAAAGCAGTGCACATGCAATTTTCCTTCAAACAATTAAATCTCTACAGCAATGACATCCAACATTTTAAAGTATTTGCGGATTTATAAAAATTCAAATTGTACGTATATTATCTGTTTTTAAGAATATTTATAAAAACAAAATATAGAAAACATGACATTTAAGTCTTTTTTCATTAGAGACAAATAGATAAAAATTTTAATGTGAACGTTGTGTCCTTACAGAGCACTACTTCTTATAGTAATATCGGTGATATATTTTGTGACTTTCAATTGGATACCTGATTCTGAATGTTCAATTATTAGATAACTTCTTTGCAGATTCAAAATATTTATCATATGAAAAAAGATTCGTTCGTATATATATGTAAAACCAAAGCTGAAAAGCAGAGTGCATACAATTTTCTTCAAATCATTAAATATCTCAAGCAAAGACATCCAATAATTTGAAAAACTGTTGATTTATTGTTCGAATTATCTTTCAGACTTTTTCATAATTTTGTATACATAATTATGCATTCCATAATTCTCAAGATGTTAGTTCAATAAGTTCCGTTTCAAGAGAATCAATTTCCATCGAATCAAAAATTGAAAAATTTGTAAAGTTGTGAGAGCCAATGAAAATTATATTGCTTGCCATAGGCTGCTGACGGCAGATTTAGGATGTTTTTCTAGCTATTTAACATTGACTAGACATTGTAAGGTACGTCAGAAATAGTTCGTTGTGTATTCTTTAATACAGTGATTCTCAAACTTTTTTTTGTAGTTGCGGTACACTTTTATTAATTTCAAATTTTGGCGGCACCCTAAAAATAAAATACGTTTAAGCGAATTTTACTTATCTATAATACACTATGTAAAACAGTTAATGATAATAATTTTCAATGTTAAATAATTTAATATATACGGCAAAGACAACAAAATGTTTATTGAGTAATTAATTACAAATTAACAATAGGAATACATTTAATGATTTGAATTTGATGATTTTTTGATAACTTCGTCGATATTTGGCCGTAAAAATAACTCTCATTTCGTTGCCAATGTTTAAAAATCCCGATCTTTCTTCATTTTTATATTTGTTAATGCTGAAAATTCCAATTCACGCAACTAAGATGTAGAAAGTTGTAACGATACTTTTAAAGCTTTTTTGGCTATTATAAGACTTTAATGTTAAATTTAATATTTTTTAATGCAAACGGAATTAATTGACTCTTCCGAATGTTTTGAAAATAAATCTCGTTTATTATAGAACAAAATTAGTGTTTCCTCCCCATTCAAAGTTGATTCATATTCAGATGTATCCGTTAACACAAATGAATTACGAAACCAATTAAATTTTTTTATATCCAGCTATCCACAAAAACCCTTAGTTTTATTTGATAAAATGGCTGAATTATTTGGTTTCGGATTTTATTTTTTTCTCAGAGTATAATTTATAATTAAAAAAAAAATTGGTTGCACATTTTAAGAATTTGGTGTCACACTGCTTTAATATGTTGAGACAAATATTATTCAACTCATTGCCAACTGATGGTCACTCAAGCCAAGTGATTTAATAAACAAACAGAAATTTAATAAAATTATAGAACATTATAGTATGTATAAGCTAATTAATTTTCAAAATGAATTTTATAACTTTATATTTATGCATTTGCAATATTACGAATTTGTATTGTATGTAAACTAATATTTATATTTATACTGTATATTTATATTGTAAATCTGGAAGCAATTTCCTCGTAACACATTCTACAGTTTACTGGATTGTGGCAACAGTCCGTATTTTGGCATCAGACTAGTTGCAATGTTTTGATGTTGGCTCAGCTAAGCCTAATGGAATAAAAATTTATACTTCGAATTCTTTGCAGCAAATTTTAAAACTTTAACGTTATAGAATGAAACGTTCCATAACAAATACATGAATTTTCAATAATTTTCTTTTCTAGATAACTTTATTTATAAATTATAATTCCACATATACAATACATATAATAAAATGCGTTATAAATATAGCATTCAAAGAATACGACAATATGTAATTGTGATACAGTTTTCAAAATGAAGCAAAGAAAAAAATATATATACAAAATTAAAATAAAAAAACATGTATTTATATTGAAAATATTTGGCAAGGTTTGTGATACAAAAATAAGTGCTTAGTGATTTAAAATAATTTATAAATATTTACTATAGTAACTTCTGTCTATCTTCATATCTGCTTTCACCAATAGTGATCTAAATTTTCAAAAATACATTGCCAACAAAAATAAATTTATCTTAAAACTACATGGAAACAAACTAAAGGATGGAAACAAAATACACAGTTAAGAGAAACATTTTTTATTACCAATTAATTAACATAGAGTGCGTTAAGAAAGTATAAGAAGATAGAGACATAATACAAAAGTATTTAACGAATGCATTTAAAAGTGGTTTTGAAATATTTTCTTTACGAATTACAACATAAAAAATATTAAACAAATTTTATTAAAATCTACTCATTTATTGTTAATTGACATTAAAGCACCCAACAATATTTGCTAAGTTCATCTACATTCATTCATCCCAAAAACGAAAAAAATAAATAAAAATTTCAATATCTTACAATGTTTTAATTGAAATATATTGAACTTTCTTATTACAGGTGTACAGGCGTTACAGGTGTATCAAATAGAATACTTAAAGTAAATGAAAATTATAGTTAATTGTTTCGTGCCTAAGTAATTAATATCTATGAAACTAAATTATTCATTTAAAGAAATTCTCCCTCCGTCCAATAATAATAGTAGCAAGTGAATATTGTCCAATGCAAATGACAGTTATGTTCTAGCGAAAATTAGCACATTACACATGATTGAAAAATATTTTATAAATAGATTTATATAAATAAATATTTAGCATTCGCAATTTATACAAAATCCACTGGTGTAACGTTTTCCATGTTCAAAAAAACAAAAAAAATCATTCACCCCATAGATAATAAAAAAAATCAAAATTGTACATTTGATAGATATAACTGTACAGTTGCTTCAAACGAAACATTTAAAATAATCAAAACCTATTTTTCTTTTGTGTATTAGAAATAAAATTTAATGGAACTGAATTATTCGTTTAAGCAAATTCACTTTCTGTCCTATAATAAGATTAAGGTAAGTCAGTAGGGTAAAAATCATGAAATGATCGATTTTGAGTTTTTGATATTTCTGAAATCTGTATTTCATTACCTTTCTAGGGATATAACATTTATGCCATATTTTCAATTAGAACTATGTCAAAATGACTTTTAAAAATCACCAATTGACGGGCCACGCCCCCTTTTGACAGATATTTGCCTTTTAAATATCCTGAAACAATTGCAAAGCCTTCTTTTTGTTCATTCAAACGCAATTAACCTTAGATAACAGTTGACTGTTTGATTAACTGTATTAGTTTGGTGGCGGAATTTCGAGTTACAACATGTTTCCAAGTGTTTTAAAGTATTATTTTTCAGTATTTAAAAATTTACTTTCACAAGGTATGATTTTTTTTCAAAACTACTATTTTCATAATTTATATTTTTAAAATTACGTTTAAAAAAAGTAAAATTTTTCTAAATTTACTGTATGTGAAAAAAATAGCTGCAAATTTACATTATATGTTCCTTATGCATTCTTGTGGATACTGAAGTGATATTTTGAAAATAATACAAAAAAAAAACATTTAGCTAAGAGCACATGTATCAAAAAACAAACAACTTTGAATAAATTCAGTGATGATAAATAAAAGTCTGTTTTTTAAAAAAAACTAAATTTTTTTTAAAAAAATATCACTTCAGTATAAATATAAATGTTACTTTACTGTACAGAGAAGTTTTTAAACTTAAATATTCAAAAGTTTCTGAATGAATTGTACATACAAAAATTCAGATGTGTAATACCATTTGTCGTTGCAAGAAGCTGGTTAAATACATAAAAATACCTAAATTTCATGTTTAAAAACATAAAAACAGTTTTATTTTTGCTGTTTAAGAAATCATGCGTATAGTTTAGAGAAACTTTTGAAATTTAAAAGTCTTAGAAACTTATGTTTGCATGTGAACACACAAATCACATATGAAAACTTTCGAAATGACGTAAAATCATGTTTTTTTCAAATGCACTCAAAACCATATAGATAAATTTTTCCCATTATATTTATGATGATATTTGCTCTACTTTGATATTTGTAATACATAACTGCTACAAATTCTTCTAAAATTTATAGAGATTTTGTGATAATAGATGTAAATTTTACAAAATATCTCGTTAAACAAAAACTGAAAAATGTTATGTATGTATTTTCTGACAATTTGAAAACATTTTTGATGCTTTTTTTTACTTAAAATATATTGACTTGATGCTAATGTTGAATAAAATGTGGCAAATACATGTTGGAAGTCATAATTTTTGTGATAAAGTGACATTTCATGTTAAAAATGCATTTTTCAAAAAGTTTGTTTATAAAAATTTATGTTCTTTTTTCTCAGAAAATAATGCAATAATGCTCATAAAATTTCAGTAAAACATAACTCATATGTACACTGAAGTGTGCCTTTATAAATTTTCCCAAAATAATTTAACATAAAGCATTTATCGTAGAAAAAAATGAATTTTCAAGAAATTCATAGTAATATTTTTATGTTGCATGGTTTTGAAAAAACTTAACATTATATTTGAAATATCTCACTTCAGCATAAATATTAAAGTCTAATTAATATTCAGACTAAATCAGAAGTCTTAATATTTAACAGTTTCTGAGAAAAAGTACACATATATATGTGATGATACGGGATGATTTTTGTCGTTGCCTGTAAAGCTTGTTATACACATAAAATGACAAATTTCATGTTTAAAAACATAAAAACAGTTTTCTTGTTGTTTTGGATATCATTTATGTAATATTTAAAGAAACTTATTAATTCTGATACTTTAAGAAATTGTGTTTACATGTGAATATACAAAGCACTAATGAAACTTTTCGAAATGTCATATATTCACATGTATTACTGTCTTATAAAGATTATATTTTTTAATTTGTGTCTTCTTTTTCTATAAAATTATTGTATGCAGAACTGGTATTTTTTATTTTATATTTCATATATATTGTGTATACTGAAGTGAAATTTTTGAGATATTCCTCAGACATTTAGCTAAAAAGCAGATGTCGTAACATAGAAAAGGAAAATTTTTATAAAATTCATTATTCTACTGTGCAAAAATTACATTTTTAAACATGCTGATAAATTTTTAAAAAATTTTTCACTTCTGTATAAAGATAAATGTTTATTTAATGCACACACAATTTTTAAGATTTGTGTTCAATAGTTTCTTAGTAAAAGGTACATAAATATATCCGAAAATGCAATGCCCTTTTTCGTTGCACAAAACTTGTTACATACCCAAAAATACACAAATTTCATGTTTAAAAACATAAAATCAGTGTTTTTGTTGTTGTTTTGGATACCATTTATGTAATATTTTAAGAATTCTAGCCCTTAGCCGCGATGAATTTCGTAGACCTTGATCTGATGTTACTGTCGATCAGGTGGCATAAGCAACAACAACACATTTAAGTCATTCAGTATAAATTCCTAAACTATGTTTGTAGGATTTTTTGTTACATTATATCTAGAAAGAATATATTACACATAACTTGTGAATTCAAATTATAAAACAGCGGAGATATTTTGGAGACACATATTTATCCTAGATCAACAAACACTTACGGCTTTTTACCTCATTCTGTTTTTCTTTTTTTCCATCCCCGGAGCATTGTCTCTGCTGCTAATGAGCCTTTGTTTTTGGAGAAAACATTCCACTCGTCTGAAGTAAATACGTCCTCTTCCTGCAAAAAGGCATAATTCTGAGCACACCTTTTTAAGTCGTCGTCTGCGTGCATGTCAGCGAGCATCAGAGCGTCACACAAGTTACTAGAACTCAAGTTGCGCGTCAAAAAAGAAGAACACTTTTTCTTAAGGGTGACGATTTGATATTTGTCCGCTGCAGAGTACAGTCTATAAGCATTTTCCCAATGCAGACCCGTCAAGGAGTTGGTGTACACGTACAACAGCATTTTGTGCAAGGTGTCATCTTCTAAATCCGGGAATGTCGATACATTCTTGTGTTTTCTCTTTCATCTCGGTCGTGAACATGGCTCGGAACACTGGAGATCTAGCAGAAAGGATGTTCTTGTGCGCTTGGAAGGTAAAATTGGCTGTGCGGATCTTCACATCGCTGAGGATACCTTCAGCGTAAAGGGTTTCGAAATCTTCTTTTAAATCATCCGCTTCGTACCTTTTCCCTACATCAGAATTTGATATGGACATTCCGTGGTTCATTGCATTATTCGCAAAAGAGGCTAATCCTATTCTCTTAAGATCAAATCCATCGCACCAAGAGCTTTCTATATTGAGGGAAAGAACGTCGTTCTTCAAAAACATATTTTTGTTATCCATCAAATACTTTTTGGTGAACGGCAGTGGCAGCGGCAGCGGCAGCTTACACATAGGATATTTTATTACATCGGATAAAATGTTACGACGACCTCAGTCTATCTTGCAACCATTTGCATCTGTCATGAAAGATTGAAATTTTAAAAACTTCATGTTCTTATATGAAGAATTAACAGAGATCACAATTTTATCCTGTCCATTCACTCTGACGTCTAGTGCTGCCTCGTCATCTTCAGATTCCGATCTGAGGACAAATTCTACTTTTTAGCCATGTTCAAGAGAACTGAATCTGTCGATGTTCCAAAGAAAACTTTTTTTCCCTTCACGCTCATTACAGTTCGGACAAAAAATGTTGCAGGTATCACGGCTTTTCCGTCGGTCCTCCACTGTATCCAACGGATCCTCATGTGTCTCCAGACATGAACCGTTTCCTTTTGGTGTCTGCCAATTCATCAAGATTCAATAACGTTTCTTGCCACTGAAATACCCCTTTGTCTAGAGTTCTAGGCTTATATCGAGGTTTCCTGTGCCAAACGAAAGCATCTTCTGTCATCAATGCAAAGTCTGTTTCTACTTCAATGATCTCGTACTCATCTTGGCTCTTTCCACTAAAAGAGAGATACATTCTTCTATATTGTTTCGCTCGTGGAAACACCCTTACATACCACGTGATGTTCTCTTTCAATTCCATCACGGGAGTTTCGATATACTTATCTTTATGCCAACAGTAGCTGTAATTCTCAATATTCCAGAGGAATGAAATCCACGGTTCACTTTTAGCATTTGAGGTGGACGCCATGACTGAATAAAGGTATTGACATATACACAGCACGACTTCTTTCCTTGAATGAGTGATATAGAGGAAACCGCTCCTAGCACATCATCGAAGAAACAACCAAAAATAGAGACGGGGAATTTCCCTTTTCTTGTGTTATCGCTACGTAATAGAACTTCGGTTCCCCCCCTACTTAACCAGACTTTCGTATCCGCAGCAGCAATTTTGTTTATCTTTAATTTACTCGAGTAAACAAAATTGGAGCTCTCATAAGTCGCTGGAAGAAATTTGATTAAATTTCTCCCATACCGACTCATTTGTTCATTGCGTAGAAAATAAAAGAACAAACCATTATTTTAACACTTTTTTATTTAATATAAAAAAACGACTTTTAAAGTGGAAAATAGAAACAGTTTTATACGTATTTGCAAATACTGCAATTATTGGAGTTTTCCGTTTAAAAGGTATTGGACGCTAATTTGATATCGGAGTATTATGCGCCAAGTTGTTTTATACACTGCTGGCCACCATAAATGCAACAACAAGAAAGTAAAGAGATAGCATAACAAAATTTATTTTGTAGATAACATGTTGACCAAGTATCAAATGATAAAATTTATAGACTTCTGTGAAGTGTGGTTCCTGCCTGAATCAGTAGCCAGAGTATCCGCCATCGTTGGAGATCCCCATTGCCACACGCCTCGGCATTGATTCAAAGAGACTTTGGATGTGTTCTTGGGGTACAGCAGACCAAGCAGCTTCCACACGTTGCCAAAGTTGATCTGGTGTGGCAGCTGGGGGTGTAATCTGGGTCAATCGTTGAGCAACCACTTACCACATGTTTTCTATCGGCGAAAGATCCGGAGAGTGAGACGGCCAGGGAAGCAATTCAATCTGGTGATTGACAAAGAACGTTTGGACAATGCGTGCCATGTGTGGTCGCGCATTATCCTGTTGAAATATGACTGTGGCCAAGCCCTGAAGGTAAGGAAGAACACACACACAAATGGCTCCAACTCCTCGGAGATGTAGCGCTGGCTGTTTAAAGTATCGGCAATGCGTACTAGAAGAGTGCGAGAGTGAGATATCCAATACCGCCCCATACCATAATACCCGATGCAGGACCGATGTGGCGGTGCATAACGCAGCTGTTCAGCATCCTCTCTCCATGGTATCTTCAGACTCGAATCCGACCATCGTGGTGTTGCAGATAGATGCGTGACTCGTCAGTAAAGACAACTTCATTCCATTCTGCCGCCCACATCCTTCTTTCCTCGCACCATTGGCGGTGGAGACGTCTGTGGTTCTGCATCAAGAGTAGACCAAGCAATGGACGTCTTGCGGACAGACAACACTGCTGTAAACGGCGTCAAATGGTACGCGCAGACACTGAATGATGCGTTACATACTCAATGTGCTGTGCTATGGTTCGTGATGTGACTGAGCGATCCGTCACTGCCATGCGCACAATTTGCCTGTCCTGACGTGAAGTGGTGCACTGAGGTGGATGCGATCGACCACGTCGGTCCATCATACTCTCCTGCATCCAACGGTCACATATCCGCATTACAGTTGTTTGGTTTCGTCCAACACGACTATCGATTTCCCTGAAAGATAATCCACAATCTCGGTAGGCCACTATTCTTCCTCTGTCGAACTCGGATACTTGATCAAAGGCTGATCGCTGTTTTCTACGAGACATAACTGATCATTTTTTGAAAAAACCACAAGAGAAAAACACAATTGCCGAACTTGAAATCGTCGAAATCTCCAAGCCTTAAATAGCGTTTTGAGGTAGCGCCACAGGCGTGCGTGATGTGTGTCTGCGCTGAAATTCTAATCATTCGCATATCTCACCTCCGCTAATGCATGTTGTAAATTTCATGTTATTTGCGTGCTTCCTTCAGGGTGTTGCATTTACGGTGGCCAGGAGTGTATGTTCCCTAAGATGGGCTATAACAAGGGTCGCCAACCTTCTCGTTGTGGCTTGCCAAACCAATCAACCGATATGATTCAGCGGCCACACAGTTGGACATCTTTGGAAAAAAAATCCATTCCCACCAAAATGCATGCAGAGTTAGAGAATAGAGATCAACAGTATAGATTTGCAGTTTTTTTATATATTAATCTTGGGTCATTTAAAGATATTTCTTACCATAAAAATAAACAGAATAAAATATAATTATTTCTTCAAAATTTTTAAGAAAATTAGAACTTGTGGTCGATCTATACGCGTCTATAACTAACCTCTTGGGGATTTTTCTGGGGCAATAATATTATCAACCAACTTTCACCGAGAAAAGAAAGCGTGATTAGGCAAATTAAGATTATTATATAAATTCTGTATTCGGGAGTTTTACGAGTTAGTTGGCGAGTGAAGGATCATGAAATTATTAAGTAGATATCGGAGTTTATCAATTGAAGAAGTCCAAGAGTATCACTCGACGGTGATTAAATCCGGATAAAGATCGCATTCAAGACCTCAACTGGAGGACTCAACTTCATAAAAGTACAGGTATCGTGATCCTTGTTTAAATAGAAGTTTAGCTTATTAGTGCGCGACGAAGTTTATATTGAGCTTGTATGGGTTATCGTGGAATCAGTTGAGGGTTCGTATTAGTATGCCCAGGCTAAAGAGTCTCACCTCCGTGCTCTGCTGTCTGATCTTATATCTTAATTAGATAATTATTGTGCTTGCTTGATGTTTTGGTGACAATAAAATAATTAGAATGAATCATGTCTACTGATTATTAAGGTTCCTCCCACACATCTAACCGGGTCTAAGGGTAGACAAGGGCGTTCAGAGGGAAGCAGGAACTGACAAACATTACAAACTGTACATATATTATGTATTCTTAAACGTTTTTTTTTATTTAGAAATATACAACATAAAATATAAGTATTTCTTATCATTATAAATAAATAAATGTTTAAAAATTTCGATGTGAACCTAGTGCAGCGTTTCTCAAACTGTGGGGCGCTTCTCTCTTGGGGGTCGTGACAACTCTACGAGGGGGGCGCGAGCATATTGAAAAGTCGGAAACAAAAGATTATTTTAAACAAATTATTAATTTACTGAAAGTAAACAAACAAAATACATTCTGACGTAATAAAAAATAAAATACACATTTAAACTAATATATTACACTTATAAATGTATCAGTGCTACACAATATGTATTTTATAATTAATTTAACAATTCTAAGTTAAGAACAAGTTTAATAATTACCCATGAGATTCTCCTATTTTAAAATTATATACAAAAATTAACGCTTATCTTGACAATTTGTGCGGTTTATAATAAATCCCTTAACTGCCTCTTAAAATTTACGCGATTAGCTTCCCAATGCCAACCGTCTTCCTCTTAGGCGCGCGCTTGTGTTGTATTGGGGGGGGGGGTAGGAATAAAGAAGCAAATCATCTGAAAAAAGTAAATCCTTCACAAACATATATTGTGTCTCAAGGTTCTTTTATTGCTTTCCAAGACCTATGGATAATAATTTTGTATATAGCAGAACACAGAAAAGATCGTACTTCGGAAAGATGTATGTATACGTCCGGGGAAATTAAAGCTTTGGTTGAGTGATTATTTACGCCGGTGGCACTTAAGTGTTTAAAGTTGTCTCGTAGCCTTAGCATGAAAGTATAGTATTATTGAACTCAATACCTTGTTATTGTATGAGGGGGCGCGATGAAATTTATGATTGAATATTGGGTCGCGAATATTGAAACATTGAGAAGCACTGTCCTAGTGTATTCCTCTACTTTCATATTGCTAAGGGAGGGATATAATTGGTTACTTTCACAATTTGACACGATCCTCAGTATTCAGTTGTTAAACTATTTCCTTGCAGACTCGAAATATTTTTCACATGAGGAAAGATTTAAGATATGTAGAACCCAAAAGTGGAAAGAAGATTACATGCAACTATCTCTCTTCAAACAATTAAGCCTCTCTTGAAATGACATTCAATAATTTTCAAAATAGCTGTAAATTTATCTTCAGATTTATCTTTCAATGTTTTTGGTAATCCCTCAAATGTCCATAATTTTGAAGATGTTTGTTAAAAAAGGTCCATTAGAAGTTTATCAATTTCCACCCACTCAAAAATTAAAAAATGTGTTGAGTTGTGTAGATTGCCACTGAAAATTGTACCACGTGCCACATGTGGCACCCGCGCTGTAGGTGGCCGACTCCTGGGCTATAACATTATACAATATGATTGCCTCGATATTTTTATCGTGTAATAATGTGGTTGCCATGGGGATGACGTATATTATAGTTAATTTTTATTATTTTTTTCCGTGGTTATACCTTATCACTTTCAGGAGTTTTTATTTCGATTGCTTTAGAAGATTTAACCATTTTCATTGCAATCAATCTTCAAGTTACTACTTCTGTTGCATTTTGTGCTATTTTTGAATAGGGATATTTTTAATATAATTGGTGAGTAACAGGATATCTTTTTTAAAGAATATGAGGACTGTGCTTTTAATTGTTGCTGCACATCGCGCATTTCCACCTTATTTTATTTTGAAATTATGCATTTTTAAACGTTCCTTGTTCGATGAAATTCTTCAAAGGAACTCGCAGTTTTTTGAATATTGCAAGTTATCAGCAATGCTTAATGGATATTCATTATTGATTAATTTTAATATATATAACGTAATTTTTTTATCCATGGCATAATATAATTAAAAATAAAATTGTCATTATATATAATAATTATAATTAAATTATATTATTATTATATATTATAATTATTATTAAGTTATATTCATATTAATTATAGATTGATATCGGTTATTTTCAATCTATTCCTCTTTTCTTTATTTTAAATATATTTCAAAACAGTTCTTTAAAATTATTTTCCTGACGATTTGTTACAACTAGGTCGCCATCTTGGATTCCATATCACTTCACAACAAGCGTTACTTGGCAAGTAGCGCTTCGATATCAAATTAGTTCTGCGCATTATAAAAGGTGCGAAATGAAAATTGTAATAGTGTGTTCAAAGAAAAAAAAAAGAGGTTGTTGCGTTTTAAATATTTTAACAGTTATATTACTTCCAGATATAATTCTAAAGTATAAGTAACACATATAATGTACTTCCCATGAGTGAATGAGTGAATATTAACGTCCCACTGTTCAGCTACACGAGGGCTTTTGGGGGCGGTCCACGTCATTTTGAACCATGGTCAAGTGACTCGGACGACACCTAAAGACACCTGACGACACCCCCGACCTGATGACAGAGACGGCACCCCCTCTCCTAACTACCACACCACACCAACGGGAGGACGTTTGAGCTCTTGACAGATTTTACGTGCATCGCTTCCCTACACAGCGGGTCTTCAGTGGTACTGGGATCGAACTCATGACACGCTAGCCATGATCCAATGCCTAGACCACTTGGCTACCGCGGCCACCATTGTACTTCCCATAAGACGAATATGATAAATGCAGAATATTTTTTATTGCTTTAGCGTTGCTCCATTACATTAGTACCTAGTATTTTAAAGAATTTTTATCGCAGTCGTGTAAAAATATCAGAGTCCAAGTAAGATTGCTCATTAACGTTGTACTCAGAAACTGTATCAGGGCTATTGGTGGTGGACATCTTCTGAGATGGTATCCTACTCTCTAAACTCCCGCAGCTCGCCAACGTGGGAACAAGAAATCTACAAATCACCAAGTTTGTGATCATGATCATTGCTTGAGTTGGAGCAACTCCAAAGTGTTTCCTAACATCGAGTAACACGAGAATTATTGGCGAAGGATTTTGTAATTTCGAACCACACTCAGGGGACGAAAATGCAATGAAAAGAGTTAAATGTTTAAAGAAATCGAATTAAAATCGTCTGAAATTAATTCGGCTACAGTAAAAAAAACAATTAACTATAATATACCTTATCCCCATGGCAACCACATAACTGCACGATAACAATATCAAGATAACCCTGTTGTAGTATTATATAGTCCATTTTGGCGAACATAAACAACAACTTGGTACTCTGATATCGAGTTAGCATCCAATAGAAAACTCTGGTAATTGCAGTAATTTCAAATACATATAAAATGTTTCTGTTTCCCTCTTTAAAAATCGTCTTTAAAAAAGAGAGAAAAGTAGAGTGTTGAAATAATGGCTTTTTTCTTCTGTCCAAACTATAAACGAATGTTTCAGCAGCGGTGTAACGAAAAATATTAGGGCAAAATCAAATTTTTTCCGAAAAATAAAGTAATGAAACGGAGGGGTAGCGAGCGATGACAGCTCTACAGAGATCACTCAATAAAAATTAAATTTATTCTAGAGAATTAAAATAATAAACAAAATTGCTGCTACAGATACGGAAGTCAATTAGACTTCTGGGGAAAAACTAAGCGCTGAGTAGTGGTAGTGTATGAAAAGGGCTGTTGTGTAGTTACTTCTCACAAAAAAAGAAATTTCCCGTCTCTCTTTTCAGTTCATAAGCACTAAAAGCGCTTGCGTGTCACTTTTCCTCCAGCATTGATGAAGGGAAGAACTGTCGCTGCATCTTGGTACCATTATTTAGTAATGGCGTTCAACTCAAATACTGAAAGTGAACCGTGGATTTCGTTCCTGTGGAATATTGAGAATTACAGTTACTGTTGGCATAAAGATGATAATGATTGTATCGAAACTCCCGTGATGCCTTTGCAAGAGAACATCACGTGGTATGTAAGGATGTTTCCACGAGCGAAACAATATAGAAGAATTTATCTCTCTTTTAGTGGAAAGAGTCAAGATGAGTACGAGATCATTTAGGTAGAAACAGATTTTGCATTGCTGGCAGAAGATGGTTTGATTCTGCATATAAATCCTAGATTTAAACCTAGAACTCTAGACAAAGGAGTATTTCAGTGGCGAGAATCATTACTGAATCTTGATGAATTAGCAGAGACCAAAAGGAAAAGATTCCTGTCTCGAGATACATTGCGGATTCGTTGCAGACTGTGGAGGACCGACGGAAAAACCGTAATACCTGCAACATTTTTTGTACGAACTGTACTAAGCGTGAAGAAAAAAAGTTTTCGATGGGACATTGAAAGATTCAGTTCTTTTATATGCGGCCGAAAAGAAACTTTTGTCCTTAGATCGGAATCTTCAGATCAACAGGCAGTACTAAACATCAGAGTGAATGGACAAAGCAAAATTGTAATATCTATTAAATCTTTACACAAGAACATAAAGTTTCTAAAATTTAAAGCTTTCATGTCAGATACAAATGGATGCAAAACAGACTGTGGAGGTCGTAATGTTTTCCCCGATGCAATCAAATATCCTATGTGTAAACTGCCACTGCCGTTTACCAAAAAATATTTGATGGACAACAAAAATGTGTACTTGAAGAACGACGTGTTTTCCCTCTGTGTAGAATGTTCCCTCTTGGTGCGATGGGTTTGATCTTAATGTAATCGAAGGAACATCTTTTGGAAGAAATGCAGTGAATCACGGAATGTGCATTTCAAATTCTGTTGTGGGGGAAATGTATAAAGCGGATGATTTAAAAGAAGATTTCGAAACCCTTTACGCTGAAGGTATCCTCAGCGATGTGAAGCTCCGCACAGCCAATTTTACCTTCCAAGCGCACAAGAACATCCTTTCTGTTAGATCTCCAGTGTTCCGAGCCATGTTCACGACCGAGATGAAAGAGAAAACACAAGAATGTATCGACATTCCGGATTTAGAAGATGACACCTTGCACAAAATGCTGTTGTACGTGTACACCAACTCCTAGACGGGTCTGCATTGGGAAAATGCTTATAGACTGTACTCTGCAGCGGACAAATATCAAATCGTCACCCTTAAGAAAAAGTGTTCTTCTTTTTTGACGCGCAACTTGAGTTCTAGTAACCTGTGTGACGCTCTGATGCTCGCTTACATGCACGTAGATGACGACTTAAAAAGGGCGGCTCAGGACTATGCCTTTTTGCACGAAGAGGACGTATTTACTTCAGATGAGTGGAGTGAGTTCGCCAAAAATAACGGCTCATTAGCAGCAGAGACAATGCTCTGGCGATGGAAAAGAAGAAAATCAGAATGAGGTAAAATGCCATAAGTGTATGTTAATCTAGATCACCGTGATTCTCAACCAACGTGCCGCGGCACTTTTCGCCAAATTCTTGAAGTGTGCCACCAAATTTTTTAAAGTTATTAATTATACTCGGAGAGAAAAGGTAATCTGGACCCTAACCATTTTACAGAAATGAAATTTCATTGTTCGTGTATCGCAAAATTTTGAAATAGCTAAAAGTGTAGCGTAACAACAAAAAAAAAGTTGAGAATCACTGATTTAGGTTAAAGACTTGCCTCAAAAATAAGTCTGTATTTTTAGAGTTTGAAATCACAAGTTAATGTAATGTTTTAGTTAGATATAATGTAACAAGTACTCCTGAAAACCAAGGCCAGTAATGTGTGCTGATTGACCTAAAAGTTATTCAATCTATTCTTTAATAATTGTAGCAAAGAAAATAAACATAGAACGAAATGTTAATTATCATAAATATAAACTAAATTAAACTTGATGTATATATTGGCAATGCTACTTCTAATCCCTGTGTCTGTGAGGTAAAAGTTTTTGGAGTCATTATTCTCTATTGCTTCATTTATTTTACTTATTAAGGTATCCGACTACCTTAAAATTGTAAATTTTGCCAAAAATTGAAAAATTCTTTTATGATTTTATTTTATAGGCCATCTTATTAGCTTTATAAAAATACCAAGTTTATCATTTTCCGTTTACTAGAAAAAAAACTACAAGTGTTTTAGTAAAAGCAATTGCTATTACATTAAGCAAGGTGTGTCATACTTTAAAAAGCGTTTTACTCGAAATGTGCTTTTTTGGAAATACTCAAACGGGTTCAGTGATTGCTAAAACAGTTTTGAAAATAATTAACTGAAAATCTTTGTGTATGTTCTGTATAATAGTAGAAATGTTTTAACCTTCAGATTTATCAATCACTAATTTATTACAAAATTTATAGCCCCTTATGTGAATATAATCACTGTTTTTTTTAAGCAATTTCATGTAATAACAAAGATAAAGTGCTCTAGTTTTTGCAAAAATTAAAATATCTCTTACCCTAAAGGTCACTTCAAAAATGAACAATATAGCAACGCATCAAAATTAAAAAATTGAAAATCTGTTCATAAACTTTTGGTATACAATGGGCCGCGTTTATGCTATTTTTTTTGTCAATTTTTACCCATTTTTTAAAATTATAATAATTTATTTTTCTCTTCTTAATTTCAGCATATTTTTCTTTAAATGAACTAAACAAATCTAAAAATGACAAAAAAAAAAAAAAAAATCCCCGTATATCTATTTTTTCAAAAAAAGTTTTCGCAATCAGTCGGGTACCTTAACTTGGAGTATTCTTCGGCCTTTCGGGAGAAACAGCAACAAAAGCTATGTTTACTACGTCTATTCATTCATTGTATTAGGATTGGCTTGATCTTCTAATGATTGCATTGAGTTCATTTGAAATATTTGATTGAAAACTATTCCCCCCCCCCTTACATTTTCAGTAAGTTCATTTTTAACTGAAATGGAACAATTGATATCCATCAGTGGATGAAATTAGGGAAATAATTATATCTACGTTAGCCTAAAATTTGAGATATGGGTCAAAGCAGAAGTCTTGGAACATTGAATTTTATTGAAGGCTTCTAATTTTGATCTACAACATATTTAGAAGTTATGTTGTACCTTGTTGACCAAAGGATTTATGCTTTGGTTAATAATTCCCCGTTTTAGTAATCCCAGTCTTACTCTAATTATGGGACAAAGAGTGGATTTGTTTAAATTGTTTAAATGAATAATTAGTTCCCATTAAATTTAGTTCCTAATACAAAAAAAAAATGTTTTGCTTATTTTAAATGTTTTATTTGAAGCAACTGTAACGTTATAGTTATCAAATATATTAATTTTGATTTTTTTTTTACAAATATATAAATAATTTTATTTGAACATGGAAAACGTTATGCCAGTTGATTTTATATAAATTGTGAATGGTAAATATTTACATAAATGTATTTACAAAAAAAAAAACAAAAAACAAAAAAAAATCAATTATCTGTAATTTGCTAATTTTCGCTTGAACATAAGTAATATTTGCATTAGACACTATTCAATTGCTACTATTATTATTAGACAGAGGGAGCATTTCTTTAAATGAATAATTTGGTGTGATAAATATTAAATACTTATGCAAGAAACAATTAACTAAAATTTTCAGTTATTTTGAGTATTCTATTTGACACAAGTATAACGTTTTAATTGTAAGATATTGAAATTTTGCTTTTGCTTTTTCGTATTTGAGATAATGAATCTAATTCAACTTAACAAATATTGCTGAGTGTTTTTGTGTAAATTGACAATGTCAAATACTTAAATTATTTGTTATAAAATATTTTTGCAATCATCTGTAATGTAATGTGCTAATTTTCTCGAATGTCCTTGTGATTTTTTAACACACCTTATTTCATTTTTGGATAAATGAGTAGATTTTAATAAAATTTGTTTAATATTTTTTATGTTTTAGTTTGCACAGAAAATCTTTCAAAACCACTTTTAAATGCACTCGCTAAATATTCTTGTATTATGTCTCCATCGTCTTATACTTTCTTAACGTACTTTATATTAAATTAATTGTTAAAAAATATTTCTCTCAAATGTGTATTTGGTTCCATCCAACTGTAGTTTTGGAATAAATTTATTTTTGTTGTAATGTAATTTGGAAAATTTTGATCATTATTGGTGAAAGCAGATATGAGGGGAGACTGAAGTTACTTCTAAATATTTATATAATATTTATTATTTTAAATCACAATGCTCTTTTTTTGTTATAAAAACCTTGCCATATATATTCAATACAAATAAATGCATTTTTATCTTAATTTTGTATCGATACTTTTCTTTGCTTCATTTTGAGAGTTGAATCTTAATTATACATATTGACGCATTCTTTGAGAACTATTTTTATGACGCATTTTATTTTATGTATTATATATGTGGAATTAACAACATAAATAAGTCATATAGGAACGAAAAATATTGAAAATTCATGTATTAAAGCAGTGTGCCACCAAATTCTTTAAGTGTGTGTGTGAGCAGCCAATTTTTTCTTAAAATTATTAACTATACTCTGTAAAAAACATAAAATCTGAACCGAATCAATCAGACATTTTATAAAAAGAAACTAAGAGAATTCGTGGATAGCTGGATATGAAAAAAAGTTAATTGGTTTTATAATTCATTTGTGATAAAACGAATACATCTGTATATAAAAGTTTGAATGGAGAAGAAAACTAATTTCGGTCTACAAAATGGAGATTTAATTTCAAAACATTCGGAAGAGTTAAGTCATTTTGCATTAAAGTTAAAGTCAATGATCTCATAATAGCCAAAGGTAAGCTTTAAGGTATGTGACTACCCAAAATTTGCCGCAAAATTTTCGAAATATGTTTTATTTTTTTATTTTATAGCCCATACATTTAAGATTCCATAGACATTCTATTTTTATTTCTACCATATTTAGAAGCAAAGTTATAGCATAATTAGTTTACCGGAAATGGGATTTACTGCACAAAATATTTTTAAAAGTATATTTCTACACAAAATATTTTTTAAATATTGAATTGAAATTTTCAGAACATGTTTTTATTTAGTTATATCTGTGTTATGAATCAAAATTTAATCTTTGTGTATTTATTTATGTACCTTATTGGTTTTTTATGAAATAAATATCATTAATGTTTTAAAAAATCGTGTTTGCATAAAATTTGGCATATTTTAAAAGCTTTCAAAAGTATTACAAATCTTTTAATTACTAATACATATAAAGATGTTATTCACGTACTGTATAAATATTATTTGAATACATTTATTAGAATTTTGTGTAATTGCAATTTTTCATCAACATTACACTAAAAACGACAATTGTTATAGTCTATAAAACTCCCCAGAAAACAGCAAAAGGTAAAAAATAGTCCGAATTATATTTAAGCATGAAGCAAAAGAGATCTTGACCTATAAATATGGTGAGTTTAAAATTGTACAATTAGTAGAAATTTTTTTACACTGTATTAAAATATTTAAACGCCTTTTCTGGGAAGCTATGTTTTTCAATTTTTTGCTTCATGATAAAGTTCAAAATAGGATTTCTTTTGAAGATATTGAATTGAATTTTTCAGAAAATGTTTCATTTAGTTTTATCTCCAGTATAGATTATAATTTAATCTCTGTGAAAAATTTATGAATTGTATTGCACTTTTTGCAAAAAAATAACATTAGTTTTTTGTAAAAAATTGAGTTAAAAAATACCATATTTCAAAAATTTTCAAAAATGTTACAAATCTGATAGCTATAAACACAAATAATGATATTATTTTTGTATTGTATAAATATTATTTTAATATATATCAATTAGAACTTTCAATAAAAGCCTTACCGCAACTGCAATTTTTCACTAAAATTTCACTCAAAATTCTCAATATATCCAAAATTATTTTCAATTTTGTGGAAATTGTACTTGAATTCCTAGTTTTATGCCCCATTTCAAATAAAAAAGTGTTTAATTAGTTGAAAATTTGTATATCTCAAAAAAAGTGCTGCGAAGGTAGTCACATATCTTCAAAGTATTGTTGCAACTTTCAGCATCTTATTTTCGCGAATTCGGATTTTGAGCATTATAACAAATATAAAAACGAAAAAAGATCGAGGTTTTTAAAATATGGAAGACGAAATAAGAGTCTTTTCTTACAGCCAAATTTAGACTAAATTATCTATTGTCTTTGTCGCAAATATTATTTTATTTAACATTGAAAACTATTATCATAACTATTTTACATAGAGTATTATGATATAAGTAAAATTCTTTTAAACATTTCTTATTTTTAGTGTACCGCCAAATTTTGAAATTTTTAAATGTGTACCACAACAAAAAAATGTTTGAGAATCACTGTATTAAAGAATACACAACGAACTATTTCTGACTTACCTTACAATGTCTAGCTAATGTTAAATAGCTAGAAAAACATCTTAGATCTGCCGTCAGCAACCTATGGTAATCGGTAGAATTTTCAGTGGCTTCACAAATTTGTCAATTTTGAATGGAGAGAAATTAATTATTTTGAAATAAACTTACATCTTCATAATCACAGAAACAAAATTTACAAAGAAGATTGGAAGATAATTCTAAAGTTAAATCAATAGTTTATTCAAATTGTTAGATGTTATTGGTGGAGATATTTAATTGTTTGAAAAAACTACATGCATTCTACTTTTTGATTTCGGTTCTACATATCTATGCAAACAAATCTTTTTTCATATGACAAATATTTTAAATCTGCAAAGAAGTTATGTAGTAATTGAGCATTCAGAATCATGTATCAAAGCGAAAGTCACAAAATATATCACCGATATCACGATATGAAGCAGTGCTTTGTAGGAACACAAAGTTCACATTAAAATTTTAATCTATTTCTCTCTATTGAAAAAAGACTTAAATTTCATGTTTTCTTTAAATATTCTTAAAAACAGATAATATACGTACAATTTGAATTTTTATAAATCCACAACTACTTTAAAATGTTGGATGTCATTACTGAAAGAAATTTGATTGTTTAAAGAAAATTGCACGTGCTCTGCTTTCCACTTTTGGTTCTACATATTCACGTGAACAATTTTTTTTTTGTATAAAAATATTTTGAGTCCACAAAGTAGTTGTTTAACAACTAAATGTTCAGAATTGTATTAAATTAAAATTCACAAATTATATCCCTGATATTGCGATATTAAGTAAACAAGGTTCACATAAAAATATTTTTTTAATTTAACTTTTTTGAGGGGTTTGTGTAGCAATTTTTTATTTTAATAAATTTATAACTTATATTATTTGTAAGTTATTTTAAAAATATTACGATATATGAAGTAGCGCTTAGTAGAGACACAAAGTCCATATTAAAATGTTAATCTATTTTTCTCTATTGAAAAAAAGACTTAAATTTCTAGGCTCGAGCTTATGACACTCTGACCACGAGTCCGTATATATATGTTTGAAATTTTTATTCAAGTAAAAAGGGATTTTTCTTAAAATTCAAAAATGATATTTTGTCTAGATTAAGGCGATATGATACCATCTCGACAATTTTTTTTATTTTTAATATCTGATATTTGGTTTTAATTGTATTTCATAAAAATTAATATTTAATAATAATTCCATACAAATTTTTTTTAATTTGTTGCAAAATGTTTGTAAAATTAAAATTTTTTTAGCTTTTTTAAGCATTTAAATCTCCAAAGCTTTTTGAAATATGTCTCTTTTCTTTCAAAATTTTTTTTCCAAGTACCTTATAATATACTACATAAAACTGTGAATGGGTTTTTTCTGCTGCTGCTCTTTAATTTTTTATTAATTTTTTTATAATTAAACTTCCAAAAATTCCCAAAAAAACATTAATTTTGATTTTGAAATTTTTTAGGAAAAGTACTAAACATGTTAGAGCTAATTCCATGTACAGTTTTACAAAACACGCATTTCTGAACATGTATGAAAAATTTCAAACCCATACTTCAATTATTAAAAAAGCCTTAGGGTTTTGAATAACAGTATATGTACAAAAATTCAACATGGAGAAATATGAGTTTGAAGTTTTCATTCCATGAATAGCGTGATATAATATTAATCGAATAGTCTGAAACTTTTATGAAATGTTAATTAGCCTATTTAAAACTACTTACCATAAAAAATTGCACAAATGTAGAACAATTAAACGGTATACTGCCATAATGAATATACAGAAAAAAACGAATGAAAAATCAATATTTCATAAAACTTTATCTTAATAATTATAAAAATAAATAAATACACACACTTCAGAGCTAATTCTATGCTTAGAGCTAATGCCCAACATGTACAAAAGATGTTTATGCCTTTATTTTTTATTTCCATGATTTTAAAAGCCTTCGTATGTTAAATGTTGTACACGAATAAAAGCAAAATCAAATAACAATGTATAGGTAAAATACGTCAAAACCTAAGAACTGTATATGTGCATGTGTTTAAATAAATGTGGAATCGGTGGTTGTGGAGTAATCATCCAATGGAATCTCTCAACAAAAATAAAAAAGCAGACTGTCTTCGCGCGCAGGCGCAGCTGATCCAATGTGAAACAAACTTTTGCTTGAAGACGGAGAGAAAGAGACTGAGATGCGCGAGCAGGCGTTCCCGTCGTCACATCATGGAAATCTATTTGTTAGAAATTAGGAACTTATAATAGCTACTTTTCTTTAATTAATTGTTGTTAAGTTTTAAATAAATCAGAAGAAAGACAAATGCTTTAGACCCTTGTTGTCTCCCACATAAATATCTTAAAATATTTTAATAACAAAAGTGTTGAATCTCGCACACATGGGATATATATATATCACCAAAAACAAACATATAAAAATGGAAGAGTTTTTCTATTCTTTGCGAATTAGATTTTTAATTATCTGAGTGATCAAATTGAGATTTAGTATTTGTGCTTTGGGAGAATCCGTTTTTTGAAGTTTTAATTTCATTCATAATAATATCATAAAAAGCACGCACAACTTTTAAATCTTGACCAAATCCATTTGATCTCCCCCCCCCCCCCAGTAAATAATTCACAAACTAGAATTTTTTCATGAATTGCACAATTCTTTCTTAAAATGATTTATTACTGCATATATAATGTCAGTCTCATTGATGCGCATTAGAAAAATAATTAATTAGTTTTTTATCAGGCTCTTTTCTAGCAGATAATCTGAAATGTAGGCGTGGTATTTGCTGTTTAGCATCAAACATTGCTCCATTACTTAATGAAAAATGCAGGTAAAGCTTTGAAATTTTGCAGGCATATTTATAACGATTTCGAGCATCAAATAAGCCAATAAAAATTTTTTCGACAGTTTAATGATTTTTAGGGTACCCATATCGCCTTAAAACTTATTATTAATTTAAAAATATTGTATTTGTTATAGTAAATTTTGATCCCTTTTCATACAAATTTTTAGAACAAAATACATTTTTGAGTTTGTTCTAAATAGCTCATTTTGGTCAATATTAGCAAATGTTATGAATATATTGTACAAAAATTACACGCCTTTGAACAATAGTTTCTTAGAAAAGGTACATCGAGAATGAAAACTTCACATTTGGAGAAATGTCCCCGCAGAACATTCCTGCCCAAATTCTAACTAATCTGCATTTTCCATTATCTCAATATGCTGTGTCTATTATACATTAGAACGTCGTTTATCTGAATCAATTGGGACCGGACACCGATCGGATACGTGATTGTTCGGATAACCGAAAACCGAATGCGATCCATGCAATATATATCCTGGACAATATACAAATATTGAAAATCCCATCATCCCGTCATCCTATGCGGGAAATGTGCTTGAAGAAAAAGCAAAGTAGGGGCAAAATGTCGCAATTTTACCTTGATTGTGGAAAATAATCATTTATTTTTCGCTGTACCATTGTACACCTTCGCTTTTTCACTGCAAGGTCTTTGATTCTCTTGAACAGCAGTAGTTGAGTAAAACAGCACTCTGATTGTTTTTCGTACCACTCCATAGCTGTCTCTAACGCAGAAACGCGTCAGCATTTGATGGGCCCTTGCTACTTTTGTTTTGCTGTTGTTGTCCTCGTCTTCATCCGTTTCATCGTCGAAAGGGTCGGATTCTTCTTGCACGAAAGTCACTATCTCGTCATCATTTAGTGTTTGGAATCCACAATCTTCTGCATCGCATGCCATCCAGGTTTCTACATCAACAAAACTCAACAAAAGAGCACGTATCACCCCTCACTTGGAAACAAACTGACCTAATATTCCACAGAGATGTTTATCAAATCACACACAGCTGAAATCCCCCAAATGTCCCTCACCTTGGGTTTTCCCGTCACTTTTGGCCTCACAGGGATTAACTGTTGAGCATTGCACTGTTGGAAAACGTATCCAGACTTTGGTTCGTATATTTGACGCTCCGGATAATAAACGTTCTGATAAACGACGTTCTACAGTATTTAATTTTTTCCTTGCCTATATACTTTTGTTTTTTATTTAAAAAAAAAGAATATATTGCTTTTAACAACTAACGTTTGTTGAAGCATTTCAAAACTTGCATCATGCAATATCAGTGGGCTCATCGTTCAGTTTTTATAAAAATTGTAGTTTTCTTACATTTCCTATTTTAAATGATGTTAATGTACAGTATTTATCTATAGCACCGTTTCTCAGACTGTGGGGCGTGATAACTCTACGAAGGGGTGCAAGCATATTGAAAATTTGAAAACAAAAGAATATTTAAAAAAATTATTAATTTATTAAATTAAAGAGAAAATATATTCTGACATAATAACAAATAAAGTACACATTTACACTGAGAAAATATATTTATAAATGTATCAGTACTGCACAATGTATTTTATAATTCCTTTAACGATACTATGCTAACAAGTTTAATAATTCCCAATGATCCCATAGGATTGTCATATATAAAATTATACACAAAAAATAACTCTTATCTTGATAATTTGTACGGTTTATAATTAATCCCTTAACAGCCGATAAAAAGTTACGCGATTCGCTCCCTAGGGCCACCGTTTTCACGTAGGCTCGCGTATGGGATGCATTGGATGGAGAAGGGGGTGGAGGTATAAATAACTAAATCTTGTGGTATAGGTCAATCCTTCGAAAACACACACATACAGTCAAGGTCCTTTTATTGCATTCCACACACACACACACACACACACACACACACACACACACACACACACACACACACACACACACACACACACACACACACACACACAGCCTTCGGAATAATTTTATGAATAGCAGTGCTCACAGAAGATCGTAATTCGGAAAGACGTATATGTACGTCTGGGACAATTAACGCTTTGGCTGAGCGAAACGCTTATATACGCCGATGACACTTGAGAGTTAGAATGGTGTTGTAGTTTTAGCTTCAAAGTATGGTATTATTGAATTCAGCATATTATTATTGTATTTAGGGTGGGTGTATTCTCACGCACGCGGTACTATTCTCAGTGGCACTCTACAAATTTGTCTATTTTTGATTGGGTGGAATTTGATTCCGTTTAAGGGGGTTCACCCATGCGACGCCATGTTTTTTAAGCATTTTTAGAGAATTTTTTTGACGACCAGTAAAAAGATAGAACTTTAAATTTTTTTATCATTTATTAAAACGAACTTTAAGAGTATGTACATAAATGTTCAGCCAAAACTATCCAATAGAACGTGAGTTATAGCGCTCTGAAAACACCCGCCTCGAAAAAAGGGACGCTCACTTCCTCCACGATTACGGCTGATTGACTTATCTGAAATAAAAAAAATACTGCGTTTTAATTTATAAGCTTAAATGCACAGAATGGACTACATTCAATTGAAAATATAAAAAATTAGATTTTTGGTAGACCGAAGAAAAAGTTTCGAATTCTATGGGGTTTTTTGTTATAAAAAAATAGAAATATTTTTAATTTTGGAATGATTGCAGTCCATTTGGTGCATATACACCTACTGAGTCTACCCTATAAATTTGAAGTCATTTGGTTAAACCGTTCTTCAGATATGACGGAGGAAAGTTAAAACAATGTAAATCTTAACTAACTCTCAATCGGTGATGCCTGGTGGCGAAGACTAAAACAAGTTTGACGAAATATTCCATAACTATAAATATTTCCTTTTAAACCTCTACAAACTTGTACGAACATATATTTGCATAGAAGGGTCAATGGTATCAAGATTGATCATCATCAATGGTATCAACTTTGATTGTGAACTCAGCACTCCGAACAGCTGCTCTTCTAACACTTGCTTCTTTATAACGACTTCAAATTTTAAAAAATCACTTTACCACCGTATTCTAGACACGTTAAAGAAGCAATTTATGGGGGAAAAACATTTTTTTTATGTTTTGAACCCATCACATGGGTGAACCCCCTTAAGCTCTATTTTAAAAGAAATGGAGCTTTTTGAAATAACATCTTTAAAATTATGGGGAAAAAATTAGTTATGATTAGAAAGAAATTGTAACTATAAATTGTCAACTATTTTAAACTCTTGGATGTTATTGGGGGAGAGATTTAATTTTTACAAGAAAACCGCATGTACTCTGCTTTCTGCTTTTGGTTCTACGTATCTATATTAACTTATTTTTTCTCATACGAAAAAATATTTCGAGTCCGCAAAGAAGTTATCGAATAATTGAACATTCAGAACCGTATCAAATTGAAAGTATATCAAGCTTTTTTATCTTCATATTGCAATATGAAGTGGAGCGGTGCAGGAACAAGTTTCGCTTTAAAATATATATCTGCATTGAAGGAATACTTTCATGTTTATTTCTTATTTTAAGAAATATGCTTGAAAGATGCACTTTACATAAGTACAATTCTAGTTTTTAATTTATATTAAAAGAGTAGTTATATTTTATGCCGTTTGTTTTTATATTAATTACGATCTTATAGTGATGCGTAATTAATACATAATAAAACTCTAAATATGTATTTTTGGCATCCGTATGCATTGATGCGGAAATCGAAAAATTTCAAATAGGTGCTAGTTTGATATCAAGGGGTAAGGTGCCAAGTTATTGTTTATGTCCGCCAAGGTGGGCGATAACATTACAATATGGTTGACTACCTTGATATTTTTATCGTCTGGCGCTGTGGTTGCCATGGGGATAATGTATATTAGAATTAATTTTTATATTAATTTCGGACGATTATAATTCGATTTCTGTAAAAATGTAACCATTTTCATTGCATTTGGATTATTTTAATAATATAATATAAAAGTACAATTATTATTATATGTGTTAATATATTAGTTATTTATAAAAATTGTTTATTTTATTCATTTATAAATATTACATTATGTGTGTGTTATTTATTTTTAATTATTATGTTATATGAGTATTCGTATGTATAATTTTTATTATACTACAATACGGTGATTATTCTATTAAAGTATTATTACTATTATTATGTATTACTATTAAATTATATTATATGATTGTTATAGTAATAATAATAATTATTATTAAATCATACTATATGAATATCATATATAATTACTATTAAATTATAAGATTTATACTGCATTATATTAATATTAGTACATATACATTTTTATATTATATTGATATTCATTATTTATTGATTGATCTTGGTTATTCTCAATCTCTTTCTATATTCCTCATTTGAAATATGTTTCAATGTCTTTCAGAATAATTCTTTCAAATTAACTTCCTGACAATTTGAAACTGCTAGGCCGCCTTCTTGGATTACATTCCAGCGACAACAAGCGGTGCTTGGCGTGATTCCTTTATCGCGCCAAGCAGCTCTTGGGGTCTTGCCCCGATATCAAACTAGTTCTTTTCAAATATTTCCTAATGTGTGTGTGTGTGCGGCTCCTGAATCCTATTGGTAGAATGGTTTGGTATACACCACAGTTATATAAGATATCCGACCCCTGGTATATCTACATCGAATCACAAAACATAGCATACACAGACCTAGCATTAATTTCATAATTTTTAGAATCGTCACATTAATCGGAATTAGGAAGATGGATGAACATTCTGATTGAAACAGATCGGCTTCCAAAAAGTTATTCCCATTTAGTAATACACAATACCCTGTTTTTCAAAATTCAAACATTTCCTAGCTTCCCAGCTTTAAAAAAAGCTAAAATGTTAATACAGTGCTTCTCAAGGTTTCATTATTCGCGACCCAATATTCAATCATAATTTTCGTCGTGCCCCCCCCTCATCCAATATTCAATAGTAATGTATCGAATTCAATAATAACATACTTTAACGCTAAAACTACGAAAAATCTTTAAGTACCACCGGCGTATATAAACGTCTCGCTCAGCCAAAAAGTTTCTTTCCCCGGACGTATACATACGTCTTTCGAAAGTACGAAGTTTTCTGTGCACTGCTATCCATAAAACTATTCCGAAGGCTTTAGAATGCAATAAAAGGACCTTGACAATGTACCGAAGGATTTATTTATTTCAGATTATTTGCTTCTTTATTCCTCCCCTCCCCCAATGCATCACATACTCGCGCCTACGTGGAAAACGATTGGCATTGGGAAGCGAATCTCGTAACTTTTAATCGGCAGGTAAGGGATTAATTATAAACATACAAATTAACAAGATAAGTGTTAATTTTTGAATATAATTTTATGTATAACAATCCCATGGGGGCACTGGTATTTATTAAACTTGTTTTTAACATGGTATTGTTAAATTAATTATTAAATACATTGGTTGTAGCACTGATTCATTGATAAGTGTAATAGATCAGTGTAAATGTGTGGTTTTTTATTTTATTATGCAGAATGCATTTTATTTGCTTCCTTTCAGTAAATTAATAATTTTTAAATAATCGTTTTTGACTTTTTAATAGGCTCGCGCGCCCCTCGTAGAGTTGTCATGCCCCATAGTGGAGGGGGCATGCCCCACCGTTTGAGAAACGTTGTATTAATATTTACAATCTAAAACCACATTACGTATCAACTGAATATGAAAGATCAACATTTAAGACTTTCTTTTCGATGTCAAATAGCGTAACTCCGGCTGAGTTGTTTAAGTCAACACATTTCCTCGAGAAAACTATTCACATCGGCTTTTTTACTTCCGTATTTCTCATTAAAGTGTTTTTTTACGCTCTTAAAATATTTTTTTGGGCTGATCTAGGCATGAAAAAAATTGCTTGAATATAACAAATATTTAAAAAAAAAAATAGCTGAATGTAGTTATGCAAGCACTGGCTACAAAGAACTTATTAATGAGAGATGAAATACAACGCACTTTTGAAGGTGTAAGCAAGCAAATGATTTTTTCCGTTACAGATACAGCGAGACTGCTTATCAGTTAAGATATTTAATAACGCAAGGCTCGGTTTCAGGTAAAAATTAAATATATCAGTTTGCGTCTCGTATTCATCTGTCATACGAAAGCGATGTGCATTGCTTAGAATTTTTGTACTTTAAAATGACCGTGGTTACTAGGGTTTTTGAAATTTCTGATAATCGTAGAGATTAAAGTTAGGTATCATAGGAAAGGTATATATGAACACAATTTGAAAATAACAAAAATCATTTTTGAGTACCGACACTCCTTACGTCTCCATCTTTAGAAATGAATCGGTTGCCCATTCGGTACAGTGGTTAATGACGCTGAGTGCTGTGCCGTTGGGCCTGGGTTCGTGTCCCGGAGAAGGGTATGGGACATGGAAGTACGAGTACTTTTATTAGCCGTTCCAGCTAAGCGTTCTCTTGTGAATCTCACTAGAAGTGAAAGGGGAAGAAAAGTGAGAGGACACTGAACCCCCACCCCCAAGGTAATCTCACTCAATATTGGGGTGGAAACGAGCTAAATCGTACTGCCACCTGTATGGTGCTCAAATCTACGGATGATGACAGTCGTACAATTTAGCTCTTTGCCATGATGAATTTAGTGAGCCTCGGTCCGGCACTGCCGATCAGGTGACATTAGCAACAGCAACAAAAAGGAATCAACTCGCTACGTCTTATAATTCCTTGACGCACTATTTTTTAATCGATAAGGAAAAAAAAAAGATTTCTCTCCATCCAGCTAGAGATTTAAGATAAAATTTATTTTTGTTCTACTCGGGAAAAAACCCAATTCTACCAAATTTCAAATCTGTAAGTTTGATAGGTTAAAAACACGAATTTTCGTATATAACAGGCAAGTAACTCCCCTTGGGAATTGATTTTCTAAATACATGTTCTTAGTGGATCTCTACCCGCCGAAAGAAACATGCTTACCAAATTTCAAGTTTGTAGGCCTATCAATTATAAAATGGGAATTTTCGTCTTTGACATCCCTTAAACGCTCTTGAAAATTGATTTTTGGAAAAATCCGTTCTTAGCAGATTTCTACTTAACAAAAAAATTGTGCCTGATAAATTTCAAGTCTGTAAGTCTAATAGTTCTCGAGACATCATGATGAGTCAGTCAGTGAGTCGCTTTTCACCTTAATATATGTTACTAGAAAAGTGCAGAAATCAGTTGATCTGCATATTAGCTAGGTAAACTGTACATTAACTATGGTGATCCGCTTAAAGGCGAAGAAATATTTCATTTGTCAAATTATCCAGGTTATCTGTGAAATATCAAGATAATCTGCACATTACCTACTAGCCATTCGTTAACCTGCACATTACCAGCTCCCTAATCTGCCTATTACCTACAAGTTCATAGTTTCCCAACCTTTTTTGAACTTGCACCCCCTTTTCTAGTGAATATTTCGATACTCTGCCCCCTTCCACTCTAGAGAAATAAGAGTGCACGTAATGCACGGCGAAAGCAAGAGTTATAATATTTAAGAAAAATCCATCATAATAAAATATATTTTTTAATTTAATTTTTTTCTAGAGCCCCAATTTTTTTACTTGCGAATCTGAAATAGCTGTTTTCACAAATATATTTAAAAGTGTAATATTATTTATTTCAGTCATAGATATTATAGTGTTGGGATTGAAACACTTACTGAATTTCTTCTTCATTTAAAAGAGTGGAATAAAAGTTTTATCTTACTTGATATAAAGACAGGCAGGGGTTTTGACGATACGTAGTAATTCATAATAAACTATTGCTTTCAAAATATAAATTGAAAGTTTCAGCCTTTGAAGAATCACACGTTAATTCCTGGTTAGCGTATTTAATTTTGTTTTTTGGATAATATACGTAATGAAATGCAGTAGAAGAAACATGTTTCCTACTGCTCACAGACAAAGACAACACGTTCACTTCAGAAATTAAAATGCACTATATCATTCAATTTAATGTACGTCTGAATGTAATGTTATCTTTAAGTTTTTCATCCACTTCCCGAACTACCGAAGTATGTGAATTTTCGTACATGTGATATAGAAATGATTTAAATACAACAATCAACATAAAGCTTATTTTTGTTAGTACATACTCAGCGTGTTTTTGTATAATCTTTTTTAGATTATATTTGTATAATCTACCCAAGCCCCTCTGTGCCATCTCAATGCCCCCTTTAATTTTCTCTGGGTTTTTACTGCCTCCCTAAAAGCTTCAAACGCCCACAAGGGGGCGTTATCGCCCACGTTGAGAATCTATGCACCAGGCACTTGTTAATGTGTGATGACAATACTTGTTAATGTGTGACGACAATTGTGACGACAATACGATAATTTAATTAATTTAAACAAAATCAATTGCGATTAGTAACTAATTATTTAAGAAATTAAATTTTACTCATAATTCCATTTGATTACAACACGAAACAGTTGAATATTGAAACCAACAAATTATACTATTCTTCCGTAGAATTAAATTATTAAAACTAATTATTCAATGAATTCAATTTGACTCAACGTTACTTTTCGCTCTTAAAATTTAAGATATAAAAAATTACGTTACGGGAAATGTGAAGTTCGTGGAAGAACAGCCATGTTTAAAAAACTATTTTTTCCCTGTGTTCTACAAATACTAAGCATGGACAAATAAGTTGTTTTAAATGGTCTTGGGTCAAAACATTTATTACCGAAGACACCATTTTTCATTTCTGTATATTCAGAAGTATCCCAAGTTTTCTATCGCTTTGAACGTAAATTTATTTATTAAAGATATAAAACAAATGCAACTTCGTTATTGTATTTATCAAGCTTTCTGATTGTACAGACAGTTGCATCGTGGATATTTATTTTAGATGTCTTTAGAGAAACAATTAGAAAAAGCTTCGCCTTTTTTTTCTCTTGTTGATAAAAGTTTTTGGATGTGATAAACAAGGTACAAAAGAGTGATATCAATGTCACGTGAGTTCTAAAGAAATGGTTTATCGCAGGGGTCAGCAACCTTGCGTCTGCGGCGTGCCAAGCCTTTCTACAAATATGATTCAGCATACCACATTGTACAAAAAATATTGAAAACAATTCGATTCCCTCTGCAATACATACACAGTTGCACCACAAGAATTGAGGTTTAGAATTTTACTGTGTATTACAAGGGCTGTTTCTTAAGTAAGGTCCGTTTGTTTTTTAAAAAATAGCAAAAATATTTTGTTTTAAAAAGCCTTTATTTTAGGATTGCACATACTTTTGCCTATTTTTCTACATAGTTGCCGAGTTTATGAATGCACTTGTCACACCTTAGAACTAAGTTTTGAAAATCTTCAAAAAAGTCTGAGGCCAGGTCGGACAGCCAAGAGTTCACGGCTTCTTTTACTTCTTAACGACGTGGCATGCTATCAAAAGGTGTTTTGCTCCTCCACGATAACACAAGGCCTCACACTTCTCGAAAGACTCGGGACGTAATCGAATCTTTTGGCTGGGGGGTTTTGGACCATGCACCATACAGCCCCAACCTTGCTTGTCTAACGACTTCCACCTTTTCCGGTACCTCAAACACAGTCTTGGTGGGAAGCGCTTCAGTGACAACGAAGAAGTGAAAGCGGCCGTGAACTCTTGGCAATACATTGTAAAAATAAAATTCATTTTCATCGAAAATATCTGTTCCACAGTAAAATAAAATATTCATTTGTATTTTAAGTGTAGGTAGGCAAACTTGACGTAAATATAATATTAAAAGAATTCATTTTCACATCACAGGATAAATACCACATCAACTCTAATATTTTATGTACAAAATGGGGGAAAAAAGATGATGGAAAAAAATGCCCTTTCACCCAAAGATAATTCTCTACATTTATCTAAAACTTTCATATTAACTAATATTCTATATACATAGGCTTCAAGAAATAGACGTTTTTACTAGTTTAACATATAATTCAAAAAATAAGATAACAAGAAATCATCAAATTAAATTTAATCATTTCTAAAAATTGTTACCTTTTGCGATGGTATAATTTCCTACCATCGCAAAAGGCATTTAAGAATATTTTATTTTAATTTAAAGAAAGAAATGACATTAATTTTAACAGTAAAGAATAATTATTAATAACTTAAAAATCAATAATTTGTGAAATGTAAAAGCCAAAGAAAAATTTCTTTAATTTTTGTAAACATTCCTCTCACAGATTATCATTATATTGTTTTCCTTCAGAATAAATATTTTTTCTTGACTTTGAATTATTAAAACTATAAACATAAATTTTTTTTATATTATTCACACATAACTGACGCACGCGGTATTTGATAATAATAACATGAGCTCTTTTTAAGGAAATGATTCCATTGTTATTCGATAGTCAAACAGTTCGTAGTTTTTTTTAAAAGAAGGGGTTTTGATCCTATACTCTGAGACATTCTTGTGCAAAAACATATAATAAATAACTACTAAATTAATTAATAACTAAAAGCTATATCTAAGTGTACCAGGTGCTAGGATCCAACCTAAATAAATATAGCAGCTAACACCCTAGTCGAAACAGACAATTACCTAATTAGATAAATAAATTAGAACAAAACAATAATTATATAAAAGAGTTAAAATTATTTCGTAACACACACACACACACACACACACATATATATATACAGTAATAATGCAAAAAATACAATATCATATTTTAATTAGATAAAATTAAAGCACAAGAATGTCAACAACTTACGTATGGGTACTACCACGGTAATGAATAAACACGTGAAACTGTTGCCCTAACTGTCATGTGATTACACGCTTGGCGTCAGTCGCCGATGAATTTAGTCCATTCTCCTGCTCCAAAGCGGGTACAAAAAAATCAAACCTACTTTTCTACCCGGTATTATACCGGGTCATCATGTAAACGGGTGGATCCATGCCGGTATATATATGTACGGGCATGGATCCTCTTTCCATATATGACATGGATATATGACATGGTATGACAATTTTCGTCCTTATAAACGGGCCTTAGAGGATCAATCCTCACACAATACAATGATCCTTCAATACATACATTATTCTACAATAGTTTAAAACTCATGTATATGGGGAAAGTAAAGCTTCACAACCAAGGGATCTTACCTGCAAATTTAAAATTCAGTAACAAAATTATTGAAAAATCCAGAAACATTCTCGACACTCAAAACAAAACCTAGGATCAGTACTGTTATTTTTTTTTATATATATTGTTTAATATGATTTAAATAAAACTTTGTTTTTAATAATAAATTTTTTATTTTCAATTAATTTACTTTTGCTTTTATTATTATAGAATAGAAGAATTAACATTACTGAAATATGTTTGCAAAAGTGTTTTTACATTAAACCTAGAAAACATTACATTAATTTGTGAATTTAAATTATAATCCATCAAAGTTATTTGTGAGGCAAGTCTTTATCCTAGACAAACACTTACGGGGATTTTCTTCCTTCTATATTTTTATTATTCCATTTCCGAAGCATTGCCTCTGCTGCTAGGCGACAGTTGTTTTTCGCAAACTCATTCCACTCGTCGGAACTGAATATGTCCACTTCGTGCAAAAGAGCATAGTCCAGAGCAGCCCTTTTAAAGTCATCCGTCTGCGTCTTGCATGTCAGATAGCATCAGGATTTCACATAGGTTACTCGGACACAAACTGCATATTAAAAAAGAAGAACACTTGTTTTTCAGTGCGACTATTTGATACTTGTCCGCTGCAGCGTACAATTTCGTAGCACTTTCCCAATGCAGGCCCTTCAAGGCGTTGGTGTACATGTACAGCAGCATTCGATGCACGGTGTCAGCTTCCAAATCCGGAACAGGCACACATTCTTCTATCTTCTCCTTCATGTCGTTGCTGAACATCGCACGAAATACAGGAGACCTGGCAGAAAGGATATTTTTGTGAGCATGGAAGGTTTGAGTTGCTGTGCTGAGCTGCACATCACTGAGGATATCTTCAGCGTAAAGTTTTTCAAAATCTTCTTTTAAATCATCCCCTTTATCCGTTTCCTCCACACCAAAATTTGATATACACATTTTCTTTTGATCTAGATTGCTCCCAAAAGATATTTTCTCTATTCTATTAAGTTCAAATCCATCGTTCCAGGAATATTCTATGTAAAGAGAGCACGTCGTTCTGCAAGTACAGGTTTTTGTTGTCCTTCAAATATTTTTTGGTTAATGGCAACATACATGTAGCATTCTGGATTTCATTGGGTGAAATTTCACAGCGTCCACAGTCTATCTTGCAACCATTTGTGTCTGTCATAAAAGGCTGAAAGATTAAAAATTTCACATCTTTTTTGACAGAAACAATACTTATCGAAATTCTGTCTGCTTCATTCACTCTGAGGCTGAAAGTCACCTCGTCATCTTCAGATTCCGAGCGGAGAACAAAATCGACCTTTTCACCCGATTTAAGAAAACTGAATCTTTCGATGTCCCAAAGAAAATTTACTTTTTTCACGCTTAGTTCAGTTCTTGTAAAAAATTTTACTGGTGTAACGGAATTCCTGTCGGTCCTGCAAAGTCTACAACGAATTCTCATCGTGTCTGGAAATAAGAAACGCTTTATTTTGGTCTTCATCCTGTCATCTAGTTTTAGTAATCGTTCGATGAGATGATGCAAGAAGCTCCTTGAACGGTAGTAGTTTTATGTCTAGGTTTCACTTGCAGAACCGAACCATCCTCTGCCAGTAATGCAAAATCTGTTTCTACCTCAATGGTCTCAGACATATCATTGCATCCACTTTCAATGCAGAGAAATATATTTTTAGTTTGTTCTGTTTCCGTCACCACAAAGGCACTCAATTTGATGCTGTCTTTCAATTGCATCACAGGAGTCTGGAATTCTGTATCAATAATCTGCCACCAGTAGCTGTAATTCTCGATATTCCAAAACAGCGTAATCCACGGTTTACCTTCAGCATTTGAATTGCACTCCTATGACTGAATATAAAAACCAAAATAGAGCAACCGTTCTTTCCTTGCATCAATGCTAGATGAAAAGTGATAGCACAACCACCACTTGCAAATTATCTATAAAGCAACTAAAAAGATAGACGGGAAATTACCCTTTTTGAGACGAGTAATACATAAGAGCCGTTTTCACGTGTTATCTGTGAGTCACGTGCTTAGTTACGTAGTAGCATTTAGATTGATTTAACGGAACTATAGTAACGTAATTTATCTGTATCCGCAGTATCAATTCGGTATATTTAATTTGCTCGTCCCTGCAAAATATATCAAATGATTTTTTTTAGGAATTTTACCGGTACTGCGAAATTAATTTACTGTGGGGAAAAAAAAGAAGAAAAAAAAAACCGTTGTTGTCGACACTCATGTAAAAAAATAGTGATAGTTTTAAAAAAAAAAAAAAAAAACTGGAAAAGTATTAAATGTCTTTAAGGTTTACCTAAAATTCGCCGTTTTGGTGAAAATTTTGAAATTTCTTTTACGTTTTTTGTTATTGCACTTACACTGAAGATTCTAAAATCACCCTATTTTTGTTTCTACGATATTTAGGAGCAAAGTTATAGCATAATTAGTAAACTAGAAATGGAGTTTACAAAATTGGAAGTAGATCCCGAAACAAAATATTTTAAGATACAGAAATAAAATTTTCAGAACGTGTTTTATGTAGTTCTATGTCTGTTATGGATCAAAATCTAATCTTTGTGTATGTATGTATGTACTTTATTGCTTTTTTATGAAAAAAAACTTTAATTTTTTTGAAACAGATTTTTTGTTTAAAATGTGGCATATTTAAAAAGCTTTCAAAAGTATTACAATTCTTTTAATTTTTAATACATATAATGATGTTATTTATGTACTGTATGAATATTTTTCGAATATATTTATTATAATTTTGTGTATAAGATCGTAACTGCAATTTTTCATCAAAATGTCACTAAAAACGACAATTGTTATAGTCTATAAAACTATAGAAAAACAGCTAAAGGGTAAAAAAAAAAAAGTCCGAATTAATTTAACAGGAAGCTAAAGAGAGGTTGAGCAATAAATAGGGTGAGTTTAAAAATGTGCAATTTGTATCGAAAGTTTTTTATATTGTATTAAATTCTTTAAATGCATTTTCTAAGAAACCATGTTTTTCAATTTTTTTCTCGGTTCACTATATTTTGTGTATTGTTTAACACGTGTGTAAAAATATTTTAATATTTAGAAATACTTTTTAAATTAATTTTACCTAAATGAGATCTCAAAATTACATCCAGCTTAAATTAAACAGAATTTTTTTTGAACTAAAAAATCATTATTGTTGTTCTACAGAACAATTATAATTTGGTTCTTAAGAACACAAAATATCTAAGCTCTATTGGGAATTGTAAAAGATATGTGTCATAAACAAAGTTTTAATTTTGCACTCTTTCTAGCATATGTTCTGGTCCCCTTTTGAAGATTTACTCATTTTATGTATTCCATTTGATGCAATTGTAATTATCAAATACTGCAACTTTGATTCATTTTGATATATGGGATAAATGTTTTGAAATGAAATGAAAAATATTATACCGATTGATTTTGTGTAAAAAAAGGTGAATGACAATTATTTACATGAAATAATTTATAAAATATTTTTTCAATCATGTATGTTGTGCTAATTTTTTCACAAATGGCCTCATAATTTTTTAACCTTGTTTATTAACCTTGTTTATTTTTCAGAAAAATGTGTATAGATTTTAGTAATATTTAATTTAATAATTTTGAATTTTAAAGTAGTACACCAGAAAGGATTTCACAATCATTTTTAAATATGATAAAAATGTGTGTATTACAAGGTGTTGGAACCCCCGTGTACCAACAATATAAAAATAGCCATTTTCGATGCATCTTTTTGAAATTTTGTAACAGATATAGATATTTAATATTTTTATGAAGTAAAAAGGATTTTTTTTACTACGCAGAAATGATATTTTGTTTAGATTTGAATTTATTATTAAATTACAAATATTGTAATCATTATAGTAAACTAAAACCCTTTTTAAAAAACAAAAATTTTGTAAAAAATGTGAGTTTCTTACGAAAAGCTCATTTTAGTATACATAAGCAAATATTATAAATATGTCTTACAAAAATTACATGCATACGAACAACATATCTTAAATAGGTATATCGAATATAAAAAATTCACATTTTGTGTTAAAATCCCATTTTAATGTAAAAATAATTCTCCATCAGAATATTCACACAAGTAATATACTCTCTATCTAATCTACACTTTTTATTCTCTTAACATTCTCATTCTTCTTTCTAATATTTTTTCTTTGCTAGTCTTTATTTTTTTATCTCAGCAAGGATATCTTGCTTTTAACAATTCACTTTTATCGAGACATTGTATATGAAGGTATCAGACGCACTCTCTCACACGTGTTTTAGTTACTACTAAGTGAATAGTTCTTCGATAACACTGGAATTGTGATACATCTCTAAAAATAAGACCTCCAAAACAGCAAAAGGTAAATTGTTTTTAGGATGAAGAGTCTCCCTAAGAAATTCTGTTGCTTCAATTTACACTACATATCTGCATCGGATGGTTTATCTCAGATGACGGAAGCCTATGGCACCCAGGGCCGTGCCCTTTTTAACCTCCCCGGCGCCCTAGGCACTTCAAATTATTACGCCCCCACTATTTCCTCCCCCTCTCTTCCTGTTCTTACTTTGTTAGTTTTGACTCGAAAGAGTATTTCGCTTAACTCTCTCCTTCCCCTTTCTTTGTTTTTGCTGTTTAGAGAGTTTTTTCATTACTCACCCTCTATGGGTCCGATGTGTCCTGTACTGGTAACTGTAAGAAAAGGGTGAATGAATGAATATTAAGAGGTCTCAGGGGTGTTAATTTTGTCAGAGGGGTGAAAATATAAACAATATTCAAACAGGTATATTTCTTTTAAATTTTAATTAAATAATTCGAATTTTTTACACGTTATTTACAAAAGATTATGCTTTCAAAAACGCACAAAATGTTTGAAATATAATAATGATTTTAAAAGTTTTAAGCATATGCAAATAAGAAATAATTTTGTAATAAATATTATTAAGTAATTTTTGCGTTGCGCACGTCATTTTCTAAAAGAGTAGTCTTTCATGCATAAAACTTTACAAAATTATAAAATGTATCATACTCTTTAAACCCAAGTAAAGTAAGAATAATATATCTTTTTATTTCAAAATATTAAAAAAAATATTGAAATTGTTTAAAAACAATTTTGATAATATAATTTTTATCTTTTTTTAAAAAATATAATTTATTTTTCTATTTATTTAAATTACTACGGTGTAATAAGGATACTGTTAACTTTATAAATCAACTTATTGCTAGTAATTAAAGCTACTACTTTTGAAAATAGCATGCCAAACGTAAAATTTAAATAATATTTCTTATTTTCATGCGCTTATAATTTTTAAAATTATGATTATATTTTAAACATTTTACACTTTTATGAAGCCACATGTGTTTATAGATAATGTGTAAAAGATTCGAATTATTTAATCTTAATTTCAAAGTATTATATGTATTTAAATATTGTTTATATTTTCAGCCCTCTATAGAAAAAGTTAACACCCCTGAGACCTCTTAACGTCACATTATTCAGCTACACGAGGGCTTTAGGCGACGGACCTCGTCATTTTGAACCATTTTCAAGTGACGAGGACGACACCTGAGCTGGAACTCCCCTCTCCTGACTACCACTCCACGCCAACGTTAGGGCGTTTGAGCTCTCGACAGATGTAACGTGCATCGGCCCCCTACGCGGAGGGTCTTTAGTAGCACTGAGCTTGAACTCATGACATGCCTACCATGAAACGATGCCTTGACCACTTGGCTACCGCGGCCATCTGTAAGAAAAGGATAGTGGCATGGTTTGGCCTCTCTTGTTCGTTTCTTACCTTACGACATCACAGACCTCTCACCCATCCTTTTATAAATTTGTACAGTAAATTAATGAAATCGTTCGCCGTTACAGTATAGTATAGAGTAAACATTATTGTATGAACTGTTTTTTCAACTTGTTCATTATCCTCTTTTTCATCGCTTATCGCTTTACTATCTTTTACTTTTAGACATCTTTATTTTTTGTTGAGTCACTGTCATTGTACTGGTATGTCAAAGGTTTCATTCGAGCTTCGATCATTCTAAAATCGTTCAAAACATCATTGTAATCAATTTCCATGGTAATATAATTTAAAGTGCATTACAACGTCAAAATATTAAGCTTTTCATTTTTCATAGTAAATCTTATTTCACTCTTTACTCTCTTAAGGGTGCTTCTTTCATGACTTGATTAGATGGAGGTATGTAAGCTGTAATTTTAATTTTTTTTCTCTTTTTTAATGCAATTTTTTGCACCCTAGGCACGTGCCTAATGTGCCTAAGCGTAAAACTGGCCCTGATGGCACCTGTGCCAGACCTGGCACGCAATACTCAGTGGAACTGTGTGCCACTCTACAAGTTTGTCATTTTTATGGATGGATATTAATAGTTTTAAAATGGAACTTACTGAAACGAGTAACGTCTTCAAAACTATTGAAAGCAAAACTTAATGAAATAATCTAGAAGGTATTTGTAACGATAAATTGTGAGGTATTTTAAATTGTTGGATGTCATTGATAAAGAAATTTAATTTTTACTGAAAACTGCAAGCACTCTGCTTTCTTTTTTGTTATACATATCTATGTGAGCAAATCTACTCTGGTTTGACAAATATTTTATGTCCGCAAAGAAATTGTTTAACCAATGAACGTTCAGAATCTTGTCAAATTGAAAGTCTCAAATTTTACCTCTGATATTGAGATACGAGTTAGAGCGGTAACGGGAAGAGGTTAACTTGAAAATATTTATCTTTTATTCAACTGTATTGAAGGAATATTCATATTTAATGTTTATTTCTTATTTTAATTAATATGTTTAAAAAGATACATCATATACGTACAATTTTACGTTGATTATTTTTATTAAATATGTTTAAGTGATGCATAATTAAAATATAAACTCTAAATCTGTATTCTTGGTCTATGGTTGCATTGCTACGGAAATTGAACAGTTCGAAATATATTAAGGTATAGGACTACTTGCGACAACTTTATAAAAAAAAATGGAGTTATGAGGATTTTTTGTGGTTTTTAGATTTGTTTAGTACATTTTAAGAAAAATAAGCTAAAATTAAGAAGAGAAAAATAAATGATTATTACTAATATGGGAAACAATGGGTAAACATTGACAAAAAAATCACATAAACGCGGCCCATTCTATACAAAAAGTTTATGAACAATTTTTCAATTCTAATGTGTTGCTATGTTATTCATTTTTAGAATGACCTTTGTGATAAGAGATCTTTAATTTTTACAAAAACTAGAGCACTTTATCTCAGTTATTATATGAAATGGCTTAAAAAACAGTAATTATATTCACATAAGGGACTGTCAGTTTTGTGATAAAACAGTGATTGATCAATCTGAAGGTTAAAACACTCCTACTATTATATATAACTTACACAAAAAATTTCACAGTTAATTATTTTCAAAACTTTTTGAGCAATCGCTGACCCCGTTTGAGTATTTTCAAAAAAGCAGATATCGAATAAAACGCGTTTTAAAGTGTGATATCTTGCTTAAAGTAATGGCATCTACTTTTACTAAAACACTTGTAATTTTTGTTCTAGTGAATGAAAAATAATAACTCGGTTTTTTTGTAACGCTAATAAGATGACATATAAAATAAAATCATAAAAAAAATTGTCAATTTTTCGCAACATTCTCAATTTTAGAGTACTTGGATACCTTAACTATATTATGTAACCTCCTAAATCATATTGGTAGATTGGTTTCGCATACCCACAGTTACAAGGTTGCCGATGCCTGGTCTATTTACATCGCAAATCATAGTATTCACTAGCCCAGAACAAATTTAATAGTTTTTATAATTGTCACAGTACTTGGAATTTAAAAGTTTTTTTATATTTACAGAATGAACATTCTGAATGAAACTAAACAGATTCTCCAGAATTATTCTTATTATTTAACACACAAAATTCTATCTTTTCACAATTTAAATATTTCACAGGTTGTAAAAGAAAAATTTAAAATATTAGTATTTGCAATCTAAAAACACAATAAGCATCATATGAATATGAAAGATTCGTATTTGAAATTTTTTTCACAGTCAAATAAATTCAACCCACTAGGAGAGTTATTTACATCATTAACAAAATTTCGCTCGACAAATTGTATTCACATTTGCTTTTTTTGCATCGGCCATTACTAAATTGTCTTTAAATACTCTTTTGGTTGATTTAGACGTGCTAAAAGGGAAAAAATAGAACAAAAATTTTATAAAAAAAGTTGAAAGTAGTTAAAAAACAATGGCTGAAAATATTTAACTAATGAGAGATGAAATATAACGCGCTTTTTGAAGGTGTAACTCACGGGTATCAAATTTAAAAGCTAACTCGGGCTAAACAAACTAGGCTTAGCTTAAAGCGGGCCGCAAAAAAATCAATATTCATAAAAACGTAGGTTTATTTCGAATAATACATAATAATAACCATATATAAGAGAACAAAAAAAGTTTAATGCTCATATCCTCTTTTCTGCTGTTTTCTTTCCAATTTCTGGAGAATTTTTTTTTTAATTTTTAGTTTTGTGTGGGGATATATTGGCTGGGCAGCAAAAAAGTTCGTTGTGGCCAGAATATATTGAATTTAAAGACATATAAAATTTTTTATTTTCATTGAAAAAATATATTTTTCTTCAAAGTTGACTTTTTTCCGAAGAAATAAGCGAACTCAAAAGAACACTTTACAAAGATGTATATTAGATTTTAAAAGATAATAATGTACGTACAGTAAATTATTCTCTTGAAATTCTGTTTTTGTGGTAAATCTTAAAACAGGGAGACAAGTATACTCCACTATCCCAAACGGGACGAAAATATCGTGTTTCTTTTTTCACCGCTTTTCCAAAATCGTTTCTTTTCGAACAACACACAAAACGTTGCCAGGTTAGTCTCAAATTTTTGTCGGTAGAAGGAATCACAACTGAAAGGTTCTTTTTTCTATCAATCGTAAGGGATTGGGCAAAATATCTGGTCGTCCTTTTTTCTCATTTACCGCCCCATATCTTTCAATAAGGCGGTCAGTAATATAAAGCCTGAAATTCAAAAACGAGATAATTTTCCTTCCAATTTCTGATACAAAACGAAAGCATTCCTCAATGATGTATATAAAAGATGGAAGCATATTTTTTTTGTATTATTTCTTGCCTCTTTTTTTTGTTGTTGTTATTAGGTAATTTGTAAAATGCTGATCCATTCTATTTACATACAAGAGAGATCAGATAACAAACTTTCATTAATTCTAGAATTATTTACAGAAATTTTAGGCTCACTACCCGAGTCAATAGCAGAATTATTTTCTGTTTTTATGCAACCCATAATCACTCATTTTTGTTCTATTTTAAGCTCCAAATTTAAAAGAAATAGTATTCGTAGTTTGCGGTACACCGATGTAGTAAAAAGAGAATTTCCGCCTTATCCAGTCTAAACGAATGCAATAAAACCTAACTTTGAAACCGTTTTAGATATTTTTTTGTAATTCCAACTTTACTCGACTATTAGACACATCTGTCAGAAACATTGCACATTGAACGAGCAAAAAATACAAGCAAATCAGAGGATTACAGTTGAAAAAAGTGTTGCCCGAGCGTTGCTCGGGTAAATAAGGGAAGTGCCATTTCAAGTGCCCGAGCTGCTTTCGGGCAAAACTGGGAAGTGGTTAGTAGGGTTTTTTGAACCTTCTAATTATCATACAGATTAAAATTAGTTGGATATAACATCATTATTAAAATTATGTATCTTAGGAAATATATATATATATATCTACACAATTTGAAAATAATAAAAATCATTTCGGTTTGCCGACACCCAAACTGTCTCCATCTTTAGAAACCAATCAGCTTCCAATTCAATATAGTGGTTATTGACTCTGATTGATGTGCTGCAGGGTCTGTGTTCGAATCCCGGAGAAGGCAGGGGATTACTTTAAATAACCGCTGAGCCACAAGTGCTTTCGTGGGGTTGGTGGAAGGGGAAGAGAAGTGGAAAGAAACTGACCACCATCAGGGTGTTATCTCTCAAAATTGGGGTGGAAACGAGCCAAATCGTACTGTCACGTGGCATTTGCAACAACACAACAACAGAAATGAATGAATTCATTACTAGTCTTTTAATTCCTTGACGCACTTTATTTAATTATTTTTTTTTTGAAAAAAAAGTATTTCTCTCCATCTAGCTTGAGATTTAAGATAAATTTATTTGTGTTTTATTTATCAAAAGAAACATTCCTGCAAAATTTATAGTTTGAATGTTTATTAGTTTAAATCAGGAATTTTCGTCTGTAAGGCCGAGTAACACCCCTTGGGAATTGATTTCGGTAATACATGTTCTTAGTGGATCTCAACTCACCGAAAGAAACATACCTACCAAATTTCAAGTTTGTAGGTCTATCAGTTCTAAAACGTGAATTTTCGTCTCTATAACACTCCTTAACCGCTCTGGAGAGTTGATTTTCGGAAAAATCCGTTCCGATTAGAGTTCCACTAAGAAAAATGTGTCTTATAAATTTCAAGTCTGTAGGTCTAATAGTTCTCGAAACATCGCGATGAGAGAGTGAGTGAGTGGCTTTTCTCCTTCATATATGTGATCATTAAAGTACAGAAATCAGTTTATCTGTAGACCAGCTAAGTAATCTGCACATTAAGTAGGAAGATCCATTAAAGTGTGGAAAATTATTTCATTTCTCAAATAATCTGCGAATTTCCTACTAGACACTCGTTAATGTGAAAATAAGACGTTTGGTGGGGCAACAGCAACGTTTCTCTAAGCTTAAACTAAATGCGTAATTATTTTTTGATACCTGAAGAATCACATTAATACAATTAAACAATCAGCACATGATTGATTTGATAAAACCAATCGTTAATAAATTGAGAAACTGCATTACAAAGAATCAAACGGTTTTAAAGTGTTATTGCAATGAAGGAAAATGATATAAAATGTTATTTATTTATTTCTCGATATCTAAAGAAGAGCTTAACTCAGTAATACTCAGCCTTTAGAGGGTTAAGGCCTACTGTGTCCATCTCAGTTTTCATGACTTCGGGCACTAAGCGGCATGAGCAGACGTTCCGGTCAAGAGATCAATCGGACATTGTAGGGGTGGTGACCTATTTGGCACCTTCTATCTCCGTCTTACCTATGTTGTGTGGGTGTGGGGGGAAACAAAGCATTTCCAGCAACTTCCATAATAACTATTATTTTATTTCTCTTCAAACATACTTAATCAATCACAAGTGAAACTACAAAAGGAAACCCTAGTTGTGATATATAAAGTGAGCAATCTAATCTCATGAATAACTCTAAGTAAACAGGACTAAGTGAACTAGACCAGGAGAACAAGCGCTAATGAACCGATAACTAAATCTAATTCGATCTATCTTAGATCCTCAATCTAATAATTTAATATCTCACATCAACTACTTCCTTCTACTTCTCGCAATATATTTGTGAATGAAATATTCTAATATTTTCACCTACGTATCATCGCAACAGCTCTCCGGCTCCTTCTATCTTACATCTACAAAACCTATATAGACTTTATATAGTCAAACTAATTTAAAGATCAGGGTTTCTTCTTGAGAGGCTGTGAATTAACGCGAATGCTGGCCCCAAAGTTTCCCCTAGAGGATTAGTAGAATAATGACGCGTATAGCCCAAGAAAGTTGTTTCAGTTTGTCATGGGTCAAAATTTGTCTCTGAACCCTCTTTCACTTCTGTATATTCAGAAATATCCCGAGTTTTTTATTGCTTTGAACGTAGAATTATTTATATTGGTAAGAAGAGATAAAACAAAGATAACTTTCTTATTGTTTTTATCAAGCTTTCTGATAGTACTAACAACTATACCATGGATATTCATTTTAGTTACCTTTAGAGAAACAATAGGAAAAAGGTTCGCCTCTTTTTAGCTTGTTATTACTCTTTCCATGTTAAGGTATACGACTACCCAAAAATTGTGAATTTTGCCAAAAATTGACAATTTTTTTTATGATTTTATTTTATGGGCCATCTTATTAGCTTTATAAAAATACCAAGTTTATAATTTTCCGTTCACTAGAACAAAAACTATATTTTATTAAAAGCAGATGCCATTACTTTAAGAAAGATGTCATACTTTAAAACGCGTTTTACTCGAAATGTGATTTTTTGAAAATAATCGAACGGGGTCAGTGATTTTGAGCAATCACTGACCCCGTTTGAATATTAAATTAAAATAAAATATTATAAAATATAATAAAATTAAAAATAATTAACTGAAACTTTTTCTGTAAGTTCTGTATAATAGTAAAAGTGTTTTAACCTTCAGATTTATTAATCCCTGTTTTATTACAAAATTTACAGACTCTTATATGAATATAATCACCGTTTTTTTAAGCAATTTCATATAATAACTGAGATAAAAAGTGCTGTAGTTTTTGTAAAGAAGAAAATATCTCTTATCCTGAAGGTAATTTCAAAAATGAATAATATAGCAACGCATCAGATTGAAACAAGATATCAATCATTGGCATAGCCAAGTAATTTTAGCGCGTTTTTCACATGTAGTATTTTACAATAGGAAAATTCGGAAAAACTATGGGAAAATTTAAATCTAATTCGGCTCATCTAGGGCACAAATGCGACCCAATGCCGAAAACCCGAGGTCAATTGGTTGCTTATTGGCTGAGAAAAAGGTACGACAAAATATGGAACGAAGACTAGGACGAAATTTGCGTCCTAATAGCGCTTTTGTTCCACTATGTGAAAAACGTGCTAAAAATTGAAAATTTGTTCATAAACCTTTGGTATTTATTGAATGGACCGCGCTTATGCTATTTTTTGTCAATTTGTTACTATTTTTTCCATTTTAGTCATAATAATTTTTTTCTCTTCTTAATTTTAGCACATTTTTCTTAAAATGCACTAAACAAATCTAAAAATAACAAAAAAATAACCATATTTCCTGTTTTTTTTTTTAAAGTTGTCGCAACCAGTCGGATACCTTAACGCAGTGAAAATAAGTAAAAGTAATTAACCCGGGAGAGGTCGCACTGGGCACAGCACAGCAATCACCCTAGCTTCGCGAAATTTTTAATTCTGGGAAAACTGTTCATTTGTTACCAATGACCTTGTCAGTATCCTCCTATATGAAATAACCGTGGTGGCTGAGTGGTCTAGGCATCGGATCATGGCTAGCGTGTTATGAGTTCGATACTAGTACCACTAAAGACCCGCCGTGTAGGAGAGGGATGCACGTTAAATCTGTGGAGAGCTCAAACGTCCTCCCGTTGGTGAGGTGTGGTAGTTAGGAGAGGGGGGTGTCGGCCGCGTCACTTGACCATGGTTCAAAATTACGCGGACCGTCGCCAAAAGCCCTCGTGTTGCTAATCAGTGTGACATTAATATTCTCTCACTCCTCCTATATGAAAATAAGACGTATTTTTCACATATCTCTCTCTTTCTAGGGAATGTCAAATACTTATTACAATCTTAAAATACTTGGGGTGACTGAGTACCCCGCACGACCCCTTTTGTTCCAAAATATGTTCTATGAATAGGCTTCCCCCCCCCCCCGTGAACGACTTAGTGATTTTAATAGCTGTTGTACGATTCATTATGGTTTATAAATAAAAATGAATATAAAAAAGAAACGGGCATCTGCGACCTCTATAGGACGAAGTTGAAACTAAACAAGCAAGGGAAGAACTTTATGAAATACTGGATATTAGTTATGATAGCGAAGTTAAATTTCAGAAAAACGATGAACAGGAAACGTTTGTTGAGAGGAAAATTTTCACATGCTACCTAAAGAACTCCGTCAAGGAATATATGAAGCCAAAAGTGAATCAAAAGACACATTGCACCCTGTCAAAACGACAAAAGCAAGAAAAAGTTCAACATGCTATTTGTCAATCATCAAAGGACCATGAAACTACAATAACTTGAACGAAATGAGAGTTTTGTCTGCAAATATTCCTGTGTAACGTTAGTGAAAAGTATCAGTGGTTTGTGTCCTTTACTAAAGTCTCACACATTTGAAAGATTTTAACGCAATTTGATTGGATAGTTGGTCAAATTATCTAAGAAAAATTGAAAAGTTCTTAAAAAATTGGTAAGTATACTGTCTCTTAGTTAAATTACTCACTGGAATTACTATTTTTATCGTGTACAATAAAAATAACTATGAAAAAAGATTGGGGTGACTCCGTTACCCAGCGGGACCATTGCCATTACTATCGAATGTGGTTAAAATAAATGTTTTTAATTTTCAATTCATTCGGGAAAACTCAACTGGCACGGGCTCACGATTATAAAGTTTACTTCTGGAATATTTTTCATGAAAACGAGCTTATTTATGACTCTCTGGTTGTCCGATAAGTTTAATATTAATAAGAAATAAACAAGCAAAACTATTCACTTACTGTTTTTCATATTCCACATAGAGAAGACACTTAAGTTATTTTTACAGTCTTTTATTGAACGATTTCAATTTGTGCTTCAATAGTTGCTCGCAACACATTGAGTTTATGCGAGATTTCTAAAAACGTTCTATTATCGTTACGTAGATCAGGGTTCCAGGATTTTATGCAAAATCAGTCGTAAACAACAAGGCAATTCCTTAAGAGCGATGAGTATTTTTTGTCGAAAATCAATCTATGAAATACAGGATTCAAAAGCCAAGTTCGTTGAATAAATATCAGAAGAATTCCACACCTGGTCGCCAACATGATTGCCAAATCACCAAAATGGTCATCAAAGTCGCCACGTTGGTCGCCAATATTTCGCCAAGTTCCCATTGAATCCCCATTATAACGTAAGGGACGGCGTTGCTTGAGAATATTACAATTTTATCCTGAAATAAATATAGCATAAAGTAATATAAATGCATTCCACACATCCAAATACAGATTATTTATACTATTTTATGCAAAATTCGTAACACTATGAAGCATTCCAGAATCAGCATTCTGTGAATGGTGGCTCTAATTCAACTTTTCAATTAATCAGTGTTACGAATTGGAGATTATTATAATATTTTTGTAATATTTTATTATTATATAATAGAAAAACATATCAAAACGTTCTCTCTATATACACACTGGTGTCCAAAAGTTAAGCATAATTGATAATTATGTGAATAAAGAAGGAACTGCAAATCAGAATGGCGGGAAACGTGATATGCGAGTGTAAAATGGTTATAAAATAAGGAAGCAAATCAAAAGAATGATAATAATTAATTTTATTATCCAAAGTAGCAGTTTGAAAGAAAACTGAACATAGCAAGGATTCACACTTCAAAGAAACAAATGAAAGAAAACATTAAATAAAATACTGATGCTGCAGTTTAATAAGGCATGTAATCACCTCTGACAGCCAGGCACGCTGCACAGCGATTTACCATACTTACTATGAGATGATGAATGAATTGTGGGCTCAAACGGTTCCAAGCTTCTTGGAGAGCTCTCTTCAGTCCTGTAATGAAGCTTGGTGGGTGCGAAAGGGTTGAAATTTGTCTCCCGAGCACATCCCATACATGCTCGATAAGATTTAAATCAGTGGAGTTCGCAGACCACGACATGCGCTGGATGTTTTCCATTTCAAGGGAGTAATCAAGCAGCACCGCTCGGTGACATGGCGCATTATCATCCATTAATATGAAGTCAGGACTGACAGCATCTCGAAACAAGTGAACATAAGGCTCAAGAACTTCGTCTCTCTATCTTTGAGCAGTCACAGACCACATGTCAAAGAAATGGAGGTCTGTGTGGCCGTCCATCCTGATGCCTGTCCATACCATTACTCCCCTTGATGGAAAATGATGTCTTTCCGTTATGTTTCTTGGTTCAAAACGTGTTCCACGTTCTCTCCATATCGTTACCCGCCGAGAATCACTACTCAGACTAAACCGGGACTCGTCACTGAGCATCGCATTGGCCCACTCTCCCACACTCCAATGTTAATATTTCAAACTCCAGTTCAAACGAGCGCGTTTATGCGCAGACGGGAGGGGAATGCAAACTGCTGGTCTTCTGGCGTACAGGCCAGCATGACTAAGTCTCCTGTTAACAGTTTGTCTCGAAATTCGTATTCCTGTGGCGACTGTGAGCGCTGAACCCAGTGCTCTGGCAGTACTGCCCCTCTGACGTCGCACACTTATTAACAGATATCGGTTTTGGCGAGGGGTTGTGACTCTTGGTCGACCTGATACTGGTTGTCGCGTAACATCTTCCGTTCTTTGAAACCTCTGCCACAATCTTGATCACAGACTGGTCCATAATCAGACTTCGAGACACTTCGGTTTGTGATCGTGAGGTTTCCAGCATTCCAACGATTCTTCCTTTCGTTAACATGTCCAATTGGCGTCTTTGTGCCCTCATTCACCTTGTTTGATGGTTAACAACGTTCCTTCGCACAGCAGTTGCACGAAACTTGTCTGTACTGCCTATGCTGCGTGAATCGGTTTCTCCGCGTTCCGACATGCGCCGGTGTTTCGCGCAGGACGTAGTCGACTGAAATGTTTTGCATAAACCCAATGTCTCTTCTTTATCCAATTAATATCCGCAAGAAATTTGGAATAATTTTACGAATATTTACTCCGTGTTTTTCGCATTTTACGATTTATGCTTAACTTTTGGACACCAGTGTATACTACCTACTAGATTGTAAATATTCTATTGTTACCCCGGAAACAATTTTATACTCAATAGTACAAGGTTTTGCAGAGCTAAATAGGTTTCTAAAGTAAAATGTACCTATTTTTCATTGCTAAAAAACACCTGTATTAAAGGAAAGGGAACAGCTTATCGACACATCAAAAGATTTGACGTTTAAAGCTAAATTTAAGCAAGAACTGTTTCTAAATTTTAGGTTGCAAATTCATGTAAAATGCATAGGATTTCTCTCACAGCTAGAAACATTTTAATGCCATTCGGAACAATGTATTTACGCGAAAAATATATCTCAACGTAAGTGCTACAAAAAAAAATAGCTTAACGCAGGATAGATAGGAAATGTGACTACATGTAATTTCAATAGAACTAGATTTCAACACTTTATGCAAGAAAATGCAAGCACATATCCAAATTACTAAATGCAATGCATAGGTAGATGACGCTTAAATAACAATATAATTGAATAAATTATACTAAAATTACATTAATTTTTTATAACATATACAATACTTTATTTTTTGTTTTTATTTAAAATACCTTAAATATATCGATCTACTTTAAATATAATTTTAGTAGTAATTCATATATAGATCACTATGATATATATTTCAATTTAAATGTACAATCGGATTTCGATTTAACGAGCCCCTATTTAACGAATTTAGAGATTTAACGAATTTTTCTCTTGCATCGATTAAAATGAAAGTAAAAAAATCCTATTTAACGAATAATCAACCTTAAATAAACGACTTATTTCAAAAGCTGAAATTTTTTTTTATTAGTTTGCAATAGAAAACATTAGATTTTTTTTTTGCAAATGACATCCTTTTTTGTTCGAAACAGAAGAAGACATGTCTTGTAAACAGTAAATTTTGACGAGAAAGGGAGCAGACGATTATTAGACTTCGCAAATGTGGTTGAGTTATGAATGTATCCTATCGAATGACTTCTGAAAAAGACAGGAAATTTCTTTCTAATCTCCTTTCACTTAACGACGCAAGGGAGTTTTAAGATGAATGTTATACTTGTGTGTGATGACGGACTGCTTATTTGTGCACCTGAAATTGATCAAACTGTTGATTTGTCAGATACCAATGAATAGCGACTATGTTGCATAAATCAATAATTAATCTCCTATCAAAACTGTTACATTTTTTAAATGCTTTACATTGTTTGGAAACTGTGAAAGATAGCTCATACAACAGATTGTAAGGAGCACAGTATTTTTTTCTTTGCATATAAAGTCAAAAAAGAACTCTTTCAATTCAAAAAGATTTTCAAACGACAATTAGTCAATATTTTAAAATTTCCGCTGAACTGGTGCGTAATAATTCATCAATAGTATTTTTAGCTGTGGTAATTTCTTTAAATATGAATATTTTATGTCGATGATTATTATAGAATTTCCAACGGGTAAATGTAAAAAAAAAAAAATTGTATTTTGTTTGAACTCCGATATAACTAATTACCACGAATGAACGAATAAAATATTCGTACCCAATAAAGTCGTGAAATTGGGGTTCAACTTACGTATTTATAAACACATCTATATTCTTTACTAGAAACATAATTCGAAATAGATTAAAATGTGTAAAAAATTATGATTCATGCAGAAACGAAAATATGCGAAAACTGACGTTGATATTTCGTCAATGCTTGATATTAATATCAACGCAGTGTCAAAGCAATCAAAATTTTAACTTTTCAAGTCTGGTCTCCATTCTTAAACATTAGAAGGCAGTGTTGGCAACAGGTTATTTGACCCCCCCCCAAACAATAAATCAAAACATAACGTTTCTGTAATTCGATAACATATTTTGCTTGCATACCATTTTATTCCTTACGCATTTGTTTGTTGTGGGAGAAAACAACAACGCAGAACAGAATTCTTCCGTGCAATCAACCGTGGAACGCAATAAGGAACAATTTATTTTCATGCCAAAGATGATGGATGATATCAGCGTTTCGTGGCCTATCGAATTCTTTTTCCTGGAAGAGTATTCCGAGAAGTAGAACTGAAGAGGGAGGAAACACACACAAATTCCGCATAAAAGGTAAAGTTTGAATTCATGGAAACCCTACTTTTTTCGCCTCCTGTATCTATTTACATACCTGCAGGAAGGTTTTTGTTTGCGACAATAAAGGAGAATGCACATCACCATTAAAAAAAAAATGGCTAGGTTTTCGATTACAAGTTGAGTTGAGTTGCTATTGGCTATGCGATGAGAAATTCGTCAGATGTTACAAGTTCTAAAAGAACTGATAGGAAAGAAGTACAAAAAAAACCCAGCCTTATAGGATAATGCTGAAGAAATAAGCATATTACTTTTAAAAAAGGACGATAGATGTGTTTCTTAACTCAAAATATAGGTTCTCTACACATCGGTTGGTAACTCAGCATATCGATTTACCATTGTACCGAAACCTTTTTAATTAAATTATTTTCCTCAGCAGAATAATATATATATAATGTAATATAAAGTTACATTTATTTTGTTGAATGTAATGAGGTAGTCGCAGCAATTCAAGAGCTTCTCGATACTGAACAAATCGTCGTGTATTTTAATAATTTTAAGATCAGACACTGAATTTAGCATCCTGTCTGCTGAAGCGACACAGGCAATCCCTTTTCTAACATTTAAATTGCAAGACATATAATGGGGAAAACATAATCCCGTGTTCAAGTGAAGGAAAATATTAGTTATTTTTAGAAATCACGTTAGTGTTTCAGGGGAAAGTTTCAACCGCTCAGTAATGCTCGTGTAAACTATTAAGGTATCCTTTCCTCGGAATTGCGAATAAATCAGTCAAAAATTCAAGCTCTAATACTTTTTAGAGGAATCAAAAATACATCTGTTGAAATATAGTTTTAATTTTTTTAATGCGAAATGAAATGAGACGCGTTTTGATATAGGGTATTCGGGATTATGATTTAGAGAAAAAATGTATAAGATTAAAACTTTAACTGAATATTATATATATAACTTAAGTTATTGTGCATATATATATATATATATATAACCTCTTTAATACCATTATTGATAATGCTATTTATTGTTCAACTATAAATTTAACGAAAATCTACTGAAATGCCTCGTTATAAGTATTTCATTCTTTGAATGGATTATAAATTTTATATAAATTCTTTGAGTTATGTTTTAATTCTAGGAAATAGAGTGGACCACAAAAGTGTTCGTACACTTGCGATTACCTATAAAATTTGATGTTTTCGACTAAAAAAATTAATACATTGGAATTGTAATTCTTTTACCATGTATGCAACATGTAGACACCAGTGGCGTATATTAAGAGAAATGTGCTTGGCGTCATTATCCTGTTAAAAAATGAAATCGTCTCCAATATCCAAATTTTGAGCGGATAATTTAAAATTTCTCTTTAAAATATTTAAATAGAGCTTATGAATCAAAATAATGAAAAAATTCCAAGTTACCTAATTTTGAGGCCGATTTACACCCCCCTCCCTGCTAAAGCCCCCCCCTCCATGGTTCATTGGTCCAACTAAATTCTTCGGATTAAGTTTCAGAAAATTCAAAATTGACAGTAAATTGATTGGGATGAAGAAAATTCAACATTTTTGGTTCTGATGGGCATATAATAGTTTGTAAATGAAAAAAATGAGGAATTTAATCCCATGAATTTATGTGGAACAAGAACTCCTCTACCCTCATGCTTCAGTATGGAGGCGGAGGTGTAGGAGAAAGGAAAGGAAAACCTATCCAGTTATTTTCGAATAATTCTCATAGTAATCTACAGAAATTCCAATGTTAAGAATAATTATACAGAAGATACTAACTTCAGAAACATGATATACAATGCAGATTCTTACACCTAAGCCGTTTTTGGGGGGGGGGGGTGATTTGCTGTGTTTTTCGTCTTTGATTATCTCTATGGAATCTGGATCATACATTGATGGATCTCCCAGATTCATCCTTAATTGCTAGGCGACCAAAATATTTGAGAAAAAATGTTTCAGGACATAATACTACAGTTGCGAAGTTAAATAAATATTGAAAATGCGGGTGTTCGAATAAAGAAAAAAGTCCTTAGTTTCAACAGTCAGTTAGAAATATCTATAAGTGATGCATTTTTGGTGTATTAGGTGAAATAAACTTCTGAATTCTAAAATTTTGGGAATAATTTTAATTTTTCTGGGGGGATGCAAATGCGATTGCAGAGAGAGAATTCAGGGTTCAGAAAATCCCTATACAATATTAGGAGAAGTGGAAAGAAAACTCCAAAATTTCAATGTGTGATGATACAGTCTTTATCATATGATATAGTTATTGAGCCATTTTCTTCCTTGATACTTCTGTGATAGCAAATATTTACCAGGACATGTTGTAAATTTAATACCATTTTTTTCATAGTTATCAAAATATCGTTTAGTTATTGAGCCATAATTTCTGATTTCAATTTAATGCAGAAAGTGATTTTTAAATCTTTCATGGAGCTCTATAACTTCTTCTTTCTGTTAAATGTTTATAATCTTCCTCCGATAAAGAAAAAAAAATTAAAAATAATTTCTAGCGCTGATAGTTTATCGACTTTTAGTTTAACTTTTAGTCTTAATCGAAGAAGCCAATTTACATTTATTCCTTTCACGGTCTCTTTTTTTTCTTTGTTCTTTTTTCGCGCCAAAGACGAGCTAAGCCTAACATGTCGGAAGAACAAGAACCACGAGAGTTTTTTCAAAGAGCATTGTGTCTGTGTTTTCTTAACAGATTAAAGTGTGAATCAGCTTAATTAAAGACGGTGACATATTTTTTTCACGCTTCGAAGATAAGGTAATTAATTTATTTGTTTTTTTTCTGGTGTCTCGTTTTTTTTTTTCTTCATCAGTTTTTATCAAGTTGAGCCGAGATTTAACAAAGTAGCAAAGGGCACTTTCTTTAATTAGGTATGAGTGTGCCTTTCCAATTTCACTTTTATGCTACGTTTATTTAATAATAAAAAAATCTTTGATGAGCTCAAAATTTTTTTTAGAATTATTTTTTTTAGAATTATTATTATTTTTTTTTGCGATTTTATTATATTTTTCCAAAAAAAAAAAGCCAGATTAATTTGTGATTTTTTCTTAAGAAACTGTTCTTTCATTCATATTTTGGTTTTCAATAAAATACAAAATGTAGTATTAACTTGCTACGTAAATAAAGATTAAAATTTATTTTTTTTAAATTTCAGAGGCTGCATAGATAGAAAAAAAAGAGTACTCAATTAAATAGAAACTTTGTTTTGTTTTACTTTTTGCGGAATTTAAAATTTGTGATTTTCAAATCATGTCATTTCATCTTTTGTAAAAAAATTACTGAAATTTAGACAGAATCAGTTTCAGAGTGCCAAGTAAATAAATTTAGAAGTGGGTAATAATGGCGTTCAAGAACTGCTGGATTCCAACACTCAGGAGTTGACAGTGAATGAGCTCATAGAAAGGCATGAGCAGGGGTGCACAACCTAAATGATCTCACGTGCCACTTTGAAAAAAAACATTATAATTACGTGGGCCGAATGTAAAAATATACAGCTTTATATTAGATTTGGACCCATTTAAAACATTCATTGGAGTGAAAATTTAAAACAGATTGACGTATTTTATTATTGTTTTTCATGTATACAAACATAGGTAATATAATATAATAATATTGCGATGATCAAATACTGTTTCATTTTTTTATTAGTGAAATATTTGTTTCTTAAATCTTTCACTTAGGTTTTGCAAGTCGATCTCAATGCCCGTAATTTACACTTCGTAATTGTTGTACAGGTTTTCGTCCGTTAAGATTGAGTGCGATTCTCATGCTTGATAAATTTCTATTTCAAAAAGAAAAAAAAAAAGGATTCGCAGTAACTGTGAAGCAACAAAAAAGTAAAATAGAAACAGTTATGAGATTTGTTTGTTAACAAAAATCCAAAATGAAAAATATTGCACAAAATAGTGGCATTTTGTAAATTTGTATTGAATCTCGTGGGTTATTCAAGGTCAGTCCACGGGTGGGCCACCCCTAAGCAAGAGGAGGGCATTAAAGAACTCGAGTCTAAACCAGGGCTTCTCAAACTTTCAGTATATATAACCCAATATTCAACCAGAATTTTCTTCGCGCCTCCTCCATACGACAACAATGTATTGAGTTCAACAATACTATAATTTGACGTTAAAACTACAATACGGCTTTAATCTCTTAAGTGCCACCAGCGTGTATAAACGTTTCGAACAGCCAAAGTATTAATTGTCTCGGACGTATATATACGTCTTTCTGAGCACTGCTATCCATAAAATTATTCCGAAAACTTTGAAGTGCAATCAAAAAATCTTAACAGTGTGTGTTTGCGAAGGATTTACTTATCTCAGGGAATTTGCCTATTTGTTCCCCCCCCCCCATACATCAGATATGCATGCTTTCGTGGGAAACGGTGACATTAGGAAGCGAACCCCGTAACTTTTAATCGGCACTTAAGGGATTTATTATAATTTTGTTAATTTTTGTATATAATTTTTATATGATATGCCCCTGGGGTCATTGTAATTATTAAACTTGTTCTTAACTTAGTATTGTTAAATTAATTATAAAATACTTTGTACAGTACTGATGCATTTTTAAGTGTATTATATCAGTATAAATGTGTATTTTATTTCTTATTATGTTAGAATGTATTTTGTTTATTTATTTTCAGAAAACGAATAATATTTTTTAAAAATAATCTTTGTCTTCGACTTTTTAATATGCTCGCGCCCCCCTAGGGAAGCGTGCCCCACAGTTTGAGAAATGCTGGTCTAAGCCCAGTTCAATCAGAAGATCGAATGACGATTGGGAATTCGACGGAAAGCCTTAGTTTAATTGAAAAAGGGTTGCAAATTTTAGAAAATACAGACTCCAACGAAAAGCGTATTTTTTCAAAAAAAAAACAAAAAAATTAGTGTTCTACGAGGAAATTTCACGAGAAAAAAATAATGTTTGAACAGGCTTTCTATGTTAGAATTTTATGAGACCTTCTACATTAAAAAGACTTCGATTTGTATATTTTGTATCTGTGTTATCATGTACTTAATTAAGCATTTCCTCCCTAAATTACTATTTTCTTTCGTCTTCATCCTCAACTAAAAGTAATTTTTATACAAAATTATACCCTTACTTACGCAGTTACCATTCAGCCCCATCTATCGCATAAGTTTAGAGTATTACTGTACTTAACTGAATAAAAACTAATATAGCTAGATGATACATGCTTCATTGTTCGAGAGAATTCCTTTTCAAATAGAATTTTAGGAAGAATTACGAAATCGATTACACAAGAAATCCTTACGTGATTAAAAAAAGGATACCCATTTTCAAAATCAGCACACCAAATTGCATCAATATCTCCGAAAACTTCTTTTGTATTTTTCAAAAACTTTAATTTTACTAAATTACTAACTTTAATTTTTAATTAATACTTTATCATACCTATCGTATATCACAGCTTATATCTTTAAAAAAAACGAGCCTTACAGTAGTCGCATCTGATGTGTAACATCTGACTTGTTATCGTAGTAAAAAAAAATACGCAATAGTAACTGAAATTCGGAAAAAATTTAATTCAGTATGATTGGAAATAATTTTTTATCGAATAATTACATCTTTAAAGAAAATTTTTATTTAATTAACACAAGGAATAATGCAATTTTTTTATCAAAAATAATATTATTCTTGTTTAATTTGGGGAAGAGCGAAGACACACAATAAACCTATGATTACTAAAATATGACACATGTGATTTCAAAGTATTTAAAAACCTCTAAAAAATAGCGTCAATAACAGTACCACTGTTAGTTGTCGAAACATTTCGATTTGTGTTCATTTCGAGCTTGAGTTCATCATTCAAAAAAGCCATGAGCGCTCAACTTCTGGCAAACTGTACAACTTCTGGCAAACTGAAGTTAACGTTAAATTTACCACTCAAAATCACGGAACGGAGTAATAGTTTTTTTTTAAAGTGCGGAGAACCACCTACGGCATATAGTAAAACTACAAAATGCAGAAAATCTTTAATTTTTTGAACCGTTTGATGTATACGACCACCAAAATCACTGTTTGTCCATTTTCAAATAAGCATTCTGTCGCACATATGTCCCTAAAATCTTGACTAACAATACCTTGTCCATTTGTTTGACGATAAATAATGTCCATATGAGGAGCAACAACATGCGAGTTGTTCTGTTTGCGATAGATCGCAACACCAGCAGCTCTGTGGCCCAGTCGTTTAAATTGTACGCAGCAATCGAAGTCAGGTAACCACGTCTCTGCCAATATGAGTAACGTATAAAGTGGTCGAAATATTTTGGTGAGCCCTGAGACTTTGACAATTTAGTGCAAAGATCGTAAGTCTATACTGGGTGAAGTCTAATAAGACTTGCTGGTATGTGCGAAGTGGATTTAGAGTCAAGAAAACGAAACCAAGTTTTTAAATTCGAATATTTTGAAATGCTAAATTTAATATAAAAATTGCTGGCGGCTTGATGCCTACTATAGCTGTACCCCGATGCGAGGGTAACGAAGAGACACCACCAAGCCCGTTGATTGGCCTAATCAAATAGCGCGTGCTTTCCCGACTTCCTGTTACACATTTCCATCCCCTTTTCACGAAATAATTCCTACAAAAATCCAGCAACCGACAGAAAAGATGTTACACATCAAAAACTTTAACCGTATATATATATAGTTTCAGAGGGAATACGCCGGAAAATACATACATCTTACTTATTGAAAAAGTACATATTTTTTAAGATAAAGATATACAGAGAATAAAACCGCCTTGAAAAATTGAAAGAATATACTTTGTATTTGGAAAGGGTTTTATCCTGCAGCGCTCAGACGAGATAAATGCCCTATTTTCCAGAAACAAAAGTCTCACCACGGGAACTATTTCCGGGATAATCCGCCCTCCCATCCATTTTCCCGGAAAAAAGGAGAGGGGAGGGATGTTTTTCCTCCGAAGAATATAACGAGCAACTCAACTGTTACTTTACGATTCCACTGCTTCGACTCGGAGTGATATTTGAAGAAATAGAAGACGATTTTGTCTCAGATCGGTGGATTATAAAAGGGTCCTACAGAGCTTTAGAAATCCATTCACTTCACAAACGAAAAACTGTGGAAAGTTCTACGGTTGATAAGAATTTTAAACTCACGGTTGCAAAGCTGGAATGAATTCCACTGAAAAGTTATCTTCAATTTGTGACGGATCTATACGCGTTCCTTTCCCTAACTCCTTGGGGATTCATTTAGGGCAAGCATTCTTTCAAATTATCTTCACCGAAGACAAGAAAACGTGATTTGCAAATTAAGTTTTTATTATATATTCTGTATTCGCGAGTTTTAAGAAGTTAGTGAAGTGAGAAACGAAGATTAGTGAAGTGAGGATAGCTCGGATGCGAAGTGAATTAATGAGAAGCTAGCAATCCGTCAGTAGTACGTAAAAAGTCTACGACGCGTGAAGTTGGAATCTCTAAGAAATGCTTAAGTCAACTATTATTGTTCAAGGCCACGTCTAAAGGTTAAATAATTACAAGAATCCAGGCACTGTGATTTTAGTTTAAATAGAAGTTGGAGAGTTAAATCATTAACAAGCTTCTAAAATCAAGCTTTGTGTAAGTTATCGTAAGATTATCATGATCGTAGATATTGTCCCCACGCTATCTTGTCTCACCTTCGGGCTCTATTTGATCAAATTTATCTTAACAAGAGTGTGATTTATGTCTGTGTTGAATATAGAGATAAATAAATAATTAAAGTTCATCATGTCGTCTGATCATTTAGTTCCTCCTACACATATAGCCGGGTTAGAGGGAAGAAGAAACAATAATTCCTTACAAATTGTTTCCCTTCGAAAAAAGTGTGACCCAAGAGCATTCTAGACCAAACAAGGTCATTAGTGTTTATTAACGTCGCTCTATAAGGCAACACGAAAGCTATTGGCCATTTTCACCTAATTTTTAGCCTTGTATAAGTGACGAGGCCGACACGTGAGTTGGCACCCCTTCTCTTAACTACCACACCCCACCAAGGTTAGAATTTTCAGCCTCGGCAGATTTAACATGCTTTTGTTTCCTCTACAAGGCGGGTCTTCCATGGAGCTTGGCTCGAACTCATGACATGTCTGCCACGAGACCGTCCTCTTGACCACTAGGCTACGCAAACTAGATCATAGTTATTATTATGTTGTTGTTGCTTATGCCACCTGTCTGACGTAGTCAGATCGAGGCCCACGAAATTCATGGCAACGGGCTAGAGATACGTCTGTCATTAGCCTAAGCTTTGAGCCCATGAAGGTGACAGCATGATTTTGCTCACGATAGATGGTGACACCATTCGGACCCACAGATTTAACGAGTGCGTACTCCGTTTTGTACTCGGCGAGTATTTGGTGGCATCGGGCATCGAACCCAGGTCTTCCGGTCTGGCATCCGATGCACTAACCACTAGGCTACCCACGGCCAGTTACTATGTAAAGCTCCTTATATACATTTAAACCGGGGTCAACATAGATTATATATGTTCATATAGGCCTTAAGAAAGAACCACAAGAAAAATAAAATTGCTTTCAGGTGGTCTATAACATCAACAACGAGGTTCACACTAAAATATTATCAATAAAATAATTTAATAATCATAATAATAGCTTCGCTATGGGATAATTTAACGATAAAGTTGGATTTCATGAATGCAAGCTCTCAAAAATCCACTCGATAGTGTCGTGGATGTAAGCATCTGATTGACATCCATTCCACAGTGTAGTACGAGCCTCTCTCTTCCTCTTTCTCCTATCGGGTGTGTTATTTATGGCAGGGTTGGGCAAATGTGGCTTAGCTTAAGAGGCCCACTGGGGAAGCGAAAGATACTGGAGAGCCACACTTTTCTAAAATGATTGCACTCAGTAGTTAATACGGCGCTTATCGCGCAGGGTGTGTCATACCCACCTTTTAACTTTTTTCAACCCTCCTTCTAAGCCTTTTTTGGAAAATCGATAGTTTCTCGTGTAGCTGACTTTAAGGTTTTGAGGCCTTTAAGGTCCTTTGAGCGGCCTTGTAGGCGAATTCCAAATATATATTTTTGGATATCGTCTCTTCGAGTATGTCATATCCTGCGCTTGAATCACCATTACAGTTCTGAATGTATGAGAGCACATTTTAAATCTTCCTTATTCTGTAGCGTATTATTTTGCTTATAATGAAGAAATGTGATATTTAAGTAATAGATATATTATAACAGTATTTTTTCGGATGAAGAAATTCTCTTCACGTTTATGATGCGAAAAAATCAAATGAGGAAGAGTATGATTCCTCCACTGAAATCGATGCAGATTTAGAAAAGGGAGACACTGTTGAAAACCAATAATTTATATGTAGAGACACAAAAACATTTGAGAAGAACGTAATTTTAAGGAGATAACTGGTCCACATCTTATCTACTTTCAGATGAACTTTTGAAAAAGAAAACTATTGCAGGAACAAAATGAGAGAAACTAAAAAAAGTGATTCTAAAATTTTTAAATTTAAACAACAGAGAAGTTTACTCCTATATGTTTAGTTTTAAAAAGATACAGATTTAAAAAAAACAACTAAGATCCAGGGAAAACATCGCACTCACTCACGACGAGATTAAAGGAGTGTATAAATAATGCACTGAATGCCCTTATAAAAAGAACAGATAAAATAAATTCACGTGTGAAAAATGTAATAAACATGTTGTATATTTCCCTCTTTTCTTCCCTTTTAAACTTTGTATACAAATTTTACGGTAAAAACACAAAGTAAACACCCTTGGGATGACACACCTTACGCGAGAACTTTAGGTCGTTTTTTTCATGCGAGTGATGCCCGATTAACTTTGGTATAAAAGAAAATGTATAAATTATACTATACATAAATATCAATAAATATAAAATAAATAAAATTACATTCAATTTCTTTATTGTGCTTATTTCATATCATCTATAGTTGCACAAGTACATTTCCTTTTAGAATCAGTTGAATGAGACCTTATCACACTTTTCTACATTCTTTTTGAAATCAAGAGTGAGATTTCTTGCAGAAAATCTCATCAGAAGCTTACGTCATCCAACTAGTATCTACATTTGCTCTTGTTGATCTTCAAGCAAGAAAAACTTTGCTCATTAATATATGTCGACTGAAATATAAAGAGCCTTTCGGTTTCACGACTGATAGGCGGGTCATAAAAACTCTCGAAAAGGAGAACCTGGAAAATTCAACCATTTGCCACTTTTTTTAATTCTGGAGATTTTCTGAAGATATGTGAGCGTGACCTATTTGGAGCCGCTCCTTCACTGTCTTTCCAACCTAAGGGTGTGGGGGGAAACGAAGTATCACCAGAACATTCCCTAATAATTATTATTTTATTACTATTCAAGCACACTAATCAACCACAAGTGAACCTACAAGAGGAGACCCTAGAAGTGATATATAACGAGAGCAATCTATTCTAAGCGAAAAACTCTAAATGAGCAAGCGCAAACGATCTGTTTAATTTACTCCAATTCAATCTATCTTTGATTCTTAAACTTTAATCCACTAATTTATTATAGTGATAAACTCCTTCCTAAACTCACGTTGTCATAATTAAATAAATTTCACTTACTAATCACCGCAACAGTTCTCCTGTCCTTCTATCTTACATTTACAATACCTTGACTTTATATAGTCAAACTAATGTAAATATCAAGCTTTCTTCTTGAGGAATAGCTGTGAATTAACGCAAAAGCTAGCCCCAAAGTTTCCCCAAGAGGATTAGTGATACGGTCGCGTATAGATCCGTCACAGATATTTGAAGAATTGTATTCTAGATAGAAGAGTAAATAAGCTCTTAACAGTGCAATGTGGCAACCAAAAAAAAAAACTAGGATAACTAAAAATGTAATATAAATATCGGATGCCAATTAAAATGGGTGGAACCAGATTTATTTTCATAATAGTTTATCTATGTATACATCAGAACTGGTGTAATGGCGGGAAAAAATTTAGGTTATTGGATGAAAATAAGAGTCATTTTTGAAAATGATGAATTAAAATTATTCTAAGAATGTCTGGTAATAAAATAAAGCAACTTGAGGTTTGCATGAGAGAGAAAAAAAAGGCTTATCATTTTTCGAATTTTGCAACATGTCAAGTGGATAGTTTATAAGTACATCTGCACACACTAGTTCAAAAATTAAATTAACATTAAGAACAAATTGTAAGATTATGGGTTTTTTGATGCATTCTCTAAATATACAATAAATATAATTTCATTGAAAGTATTAGCATAAAAATAAATATTAACTAAGAAGGATTTGACACCCAATGGTTGAGTGTTAGCATATCAAGCTTCGCTGCCACAGGTTCGGGGTTCAGATCCCGGGCCGGGCAAGAGTGACTCAGCCTTTCATCCCTTCAGTGGATCGATAAACGGAGTACTAAGCTTGTTCGGTAACTAAACACTGGGGGTTTCGCGTCAGACTTGTAACGGGTTCTATTCGGGCTTATACTAATTTTCTTGGGGAAAATACTCTTTAAAACTGTGACATTAGTTTGTGACGGATCTATACGCGTCCTTCCATTAACACTCTAGGAAAATCTTTGGGCTATGAATATCAACAACTCTTTTCTGAAGAAGAAACCGTGATCTGCAGATTAAGTCTATTATATATAGTTCAGGTTTGCTTGCTAGTAATAAGTTTGAGAGTTATATAAAGTTAGATAGAAGTGAAGCAGTAAGATGGAGGAATAGATAGATAGTTATATAAGAAAACAAGATATCAATCATTGGCATGGCCAAGTAATTTTAGGGCGTTTTTCACATGTTGTAAAATACAATAATGCAACTAATGAACTCTTTCAGGAAAATTTGTAGGAAAATTCGGGAAAACTATGGGGAAATTTAAATATGATTCGGCTCATCTAGGGCACAAATGCGACCCAATGCCGAAAACCCGAGTTCAATGGGTTGCTTATTGGCTGAGAAAAAGGTACGACAAAATATGGAACGAAGACGGAATTTGCGTCCTAATACGCTTTTATTCCACTACGTGAAAAATGCACTAAAAATTGCTATTTAATTGAAGTTACCAAGGTATTGGAATATTTAGAAATAGAAGATAAGAAGGCTGTCTACAGTTCAGGTATTAGTCATATTTATAGCGCGTTTTGGTATTTAAATTATCAAAGAGATTTAAGTGACAATTTGTCACATAACTATAGTTTAAATCAAATATTAAAGTAGGAGATTGATTAATGAAAGGTGGATCAATTTATTCGCAGAGTTCTCCGAACATGCGACTCGTCATTTATAACCTCTGCTCTCCTCTCACTTGGAAGCATCTTACTTAATCTGATAAATTGATTTGTTTTTGAGTTAATTAGTGTTCTGAGTAAATAATTAGAAATTATCCTGTAGAGTCGTACCTCACTTCCACCCACACCTTTAGCCGGGTCACAGAGCAGACAGGGGGGGGGGAGTTTAAAAATTGCTTTTCGTACAGAAGACTTTATTTGAGCAAATACAAACTATTTAAGTGCCAGTCGTTGAGTGGGCGAGGTAATTTTAAGTGGGATCGTAAGCTTAAGTTGGTGACTGGTGGTCACGTATAGTTCGATTGATACTAGAAGTAGAAACCACGGGACTAGTGGAAGGTGTCAAACTTACAGTAGAACGAGCTCTCAGGCTGAAAGCCGGATCATACAAGATATTAAGAAAGATAAGTGTCTTCCATGTATTTGATTACCTTAATTCGAGTTCTAAATTAGTTATTCTAAGGTAATGTCTGCTTCTTTCTGGAACTCTCTCGCACCCGCGACCTCCGGGTCGCAACAGACTGACCACTTGACCGGAACATCTGTTCATACACTTCAGGGCCAAAGGTCATGAAAACTAAGATGAGCACAGTAGGCATTGGCCCTCTATAATCTGTTGCGCCACTAAATTTAGTTCAATTTAGTCTATGATTTGAATATTTTTATTTTCATTATTGATTGGTGTGAAAAAAGGTATTAAAATAAAGTCATATAAAGTCATTGAAATAAAATAAAAATCTGATAAAATGTTTATTAGCATTTTTTTTTTGTAACAAAAAAAATCAGCATGGTATAATCCGTTTTAAATCTGACAAAAAATTACTGTTCATATAGATTGCCGGAAAAATAAGTGACATTGCCTTTTTTTTCTTAACGAAATTAAATGATCAAAGAAAGGATTTTATGTCAAAATGGCCTTTTTAAGGAGAGTGCTTTGAAATGACAGGAGTTCTTAAAAAAGCGTATAAAAAAGATCAAAGTAAATTCTTGCATTTGAGTAAGATACAAAGATTTGAAAAACTGACAGGGCTTCTCAAACATTAATCCATACACAAGAAATGAAAAATACTGAATTATTTTTACATAAGTTGAAATGTTAGGATTTTCCGTGTTAAAATTATATTTTTAAAAATAAAACGGCTTCGTTTATTGAGTGGTCATGAATATGAGCTTCTTGTCGGTTTTTGAGTGTTCGGAATCTGATACTCTAAAGAAGCACCTTGCAGAGGGCGATGTGTGTTAATTTTGCCGAGACTAAATGCTTACACGTTGGTGTGAGGTGGATTTTGGGAGAGTGAAGTGCTCTCAAGGGTTCCATCCATGTTACTTGGCCGTGGTTTAATATCACTTACGTTGCTTCGAAGTTCTCGTCAAAAAAGTCAAAACAATCATAAGAAATATTTCTCTAAGAAATATTAATTAAGTTTTACGTTGCGCATGCTATTTTCTAAAATAGTAGCTTTAATTACTAGTAATAAGATGAATTATACAGTTAAATGCATCCTTGTTACACCGTTCTATTTTAAAATAAATAGAATAATAATTATATTTTTTAAAAAATAAAAATTTATACTTTCAAATTTTTTTTAAAAAAATTAATATTTTTCAAATATTTTGAAATATAAAAGATACATTATTCTTAAATTACTAGGGTTTAAAGAGTAGGAAACATTTTTATAATTCTATAAAGTTTTATGCATCAAAGCCTACTATTTTAGAAAATAGCGTGCGCAACGCAAAAATTACTTAATATTTATTACAAACTTATTTCTTATTTGCATATGCTTATAATTTTTAAAATTATGATTATATTTCAAATATTTTGTACTTTTTTGAAACCATAATCCTTTGTAAATATTGTGTAAATGATTCGAATTATTTAGTTTAAATTTAAAAGAAGTATACCTGTTTGAAAGTTTTTTGTTTTCACCCCTGAGACCTCTTTTAAAGGAAATATGTGAATTTCTGTATCCGTTAGCTTTACTGGTATCGGTAAAGCTAAAGTTAAAAAATGTGTTTGAAACTGTTTTATCTTTTTTAAAAATACTTTTAGCATAAATATTCTTTTTGATTATTGAAAATGATCGATTGTTTATTTTAATGTCGTATATCGTCATTCCATTAGGTTTATTGGCAATGATCCATGCAATTTCAATTCAAGGTCATGTGACAAGGATGATTTATCATTGCATTCCTGAGAGTGCTACATCAAGGGTTGAAAACCTTCTACCTGTAGTGTGCCAATATCTTTCAGGATGCCACACAGCACGAAATATTTAAAACAATTTGGTTCCCCCGACAATGCATATTGATTATACATCCTTTAAGGATATTTACTAAATTAAAAATAAATTACATAAAATCTTATTATTCCTTCAACATAAATAAAAGTTAAAATTGTGCATACATTATGTTGTACGTATCTCTTTGAAACATGTGATGGATCTATACGCGTCTATAGCGAACCCCTTGGGGACTTTTCTGGGGCAATAATATTACCAACCAACTTTCACCGAAGCAAGGAAACGTGGTTATGCCAATTAAGTATATTATATAAATCTGTATTCGCGAGTTTTGAGAGTTAGTTGGTGAGTGGAGGAATGTGAAAGTATTAAGTGCAAATCTGAGTTTATCAATTGAAGAAGTCTAAGAGAGTATCACTCGACGATGAATAAATCCGGATAAGAATCGCATTCAAGGCCTCAACTAGAGGACTCAACTTCATAAAAGAACAGGTATAGTGATCCTTATTTAAATAAAAGTTTAGCTTATTAGTGCGCGACGTAGTTTATATTGAGCTTGTATAGGTTATCGTGGAATCAGTTGAGGGTCCGTAGTATTATCCCCAGGCTAACGAGTCTCACCTTCGCGCTCTGCTATCTGATCTTTTATCTTAAATTGATTTTATTGTGCTTGCTTGATATTTCGGTGATAGTAAAATAATTATCATGTCTACTGATAATTCAGTTCCTCCCACACCTCTAGCCGGGTCCGAGAGTAGACAAGGGGGATTAGAGGGAAGCAAGAACCGAAAAGCATTACAAAGATATTTATTAAAAGAAGAAATAAACAACATAAAATATAAGTATTCCTTCAAAATTGTTAAATACAAAATAACTCTTTAATACAAGCCTTGTCCCTTCACCGCTGTACTTCATGTCGCAATATTAGGGGTATAATGTGTGATTTTCAATTTGACACGATTCTGAAAGTTCAAATGTTAAACATCTTCTCTTTTCGTATTCAAAGTATTTCTCATGAGAAAAGATTTGCTTACGTAGATATATAGGACCAAAAGCGAAAAGCGGAGTACATGCAATTTTCCCTTCAAATGATCAAATCTCTCCGTCAATGGATCCAAAAATTTTAAACAGTTGTCGATTTATCATTAGAGATATCCTTCCAGAGTTTTTCGTAATTCCAGAAATGCTGCTTTCCATAATTCTGCCGATGTTAATTCAGTAAGTACCTTTTCAAATTAAGAATTTCCACCCTCTCAAAAATTGACAAATTTATAGAGCTCCTCCCTCTCCTAACTACCACAGAATCTGCACGCACTTCATAGATTTTGGACGCCTGTTCTTCACGCCAGCACGAGGATTAACCCCTTTTTTCTAAAATTCAATCAGAAACTTGCCATATTTTTTATGGCATTTTTTGAATTAATTTTATAATTTTAAACAAGGAAATGTTATTAAGACAAACATTTTTAATATTTTTCAGCATTTACGAAAGTTTTTTTTAAAATCTTAATGAAAATAACAGTGGTTTTTTTCCCCTTGTAAGTTGACTTTTTCCCCTGCATGAGTGCCTATCAAGGAAGCTACACTTAGGACTGTAAATACAAAAAAAGTACAATAAATTTACAGTTATTTTATTCCATTTACTTACCTCTCTAAATGAATAACTATTGCCATCTATAATGTAATTTAATATTAAAAATTAATAAGATACGGGTGCAACAGTACAAAAGACAGAGAAAAAAGAATGGCCGTACGGGCAAAGCAGTAGTGGTCCGAACACAGTGCGGCTTACGGGTGAAACTAAGTGGGAAGGGTTTAAAAGCCCGGACTGACTTAACGCCCATAAGCCCATCAACACATCGGATCTTTACTCTCCCTGGGATTCAAACTATTGACTTGGCGAAAACATTACCGTCCCAGAATTTACGATCATTTTCATCTAAATACGCTTCCATCACGCAGCACATCACTTTTTCTCAACGAGTCTTACGAATGGTGATCATTGAATAAGAGCCTTAATATTCTTATTACTATATACGCAAGAAATCCTTTCCCTGTCATCATAGTATTTTTATCAAATCCCAATCTGTTTCATATATAATTTCGATTCTATTTCAGCTGACAAGGTCGATATCTGAACTGTCTTGATTGTTTGCCAACGTCGCATTAACAATAATTATTGGCAACGGATCGCAGAATATTGGACCTCAGTCAAGAGCTCAGTGGAGCCGGCTCACTACTATCCAAACCATCTGAGGTGGCAGCTCATTTTTCACGAGTGAGTGTAACATTAACGTCATACTACAAAGCAACACGAGGGATATTGGCAACGGACCTCTTTATTTTGAAACTTGATCAAGTAAAGAGGACGACACTTGAGTTGGAAACTCCCTATCCTATCTACCACACCACGCCAACGGAAGGACTTAGACCCTCGACAGATTTTACGTGCATCAGCCCTTTCTACATGGCAGTTCGATAGGAGAGAAATGAAGCAAAGCGAATCACATTGGCGTCGCATTATAAAGTAACACGAAGGCTATTGGCGACGGATCTCGTCATTTTGAACCATGGTAAAATGACGAGGATGACACCTGACCTGGAACTTCACTCTTCTAGCTACCCCACCGCATCAAAGGCAGGACGTTTGAGCTCTCGACAGATTTAAAGTGCATCGCTTCCGTATATGGTGGGTTTTTATAGGTACTGGACTCGAACTCATGACACGCCAGCCATGAATATGTTACCTTGACCACTAGGCTACCACGATCACTCCATGGTCAAAAGACAGCTCAGCTGAGCTTAAGGACGACAGCTCAGTTGACACCTCCCTGTCCTAACTACTACACCAACCAAAGGGAGGATTGTTGAGCTCTCGACAGATTTAACGTGCATCGCTTCCCTACATGGTGGGTCTTCAGTGGTACTGGGCTCGAACTCATGACACGCCAGCCACGAGTATGTTTCGTTGACCACTTGGCTACCACGGCCACTCTAGGGTCAAGAGAAGAGGACGACAGCTCAGCTGACACCTCTCTGTCCTAACTTCCTCACCAAACCAAAGGAAAGACATTAAACATCGGCAAATTTAACGTACATCGCTACCCTATATGGTGGGTCTTAAGTGGTACTGGGGTTGTACTCTCGACACGCCAGCCACGAGTATGTTACCTTGACCACTAGGCTACAACGGCCTCTCCATGGTCAAGAGACGAGGACGACAGCTCAGCTTACCTCACCAAACCAAAGGAAGAACATTGAACATCGGCAGATTTAACGTGCATCGTCCCCTCTAGACGGTGGGTTTTCAGTTGCACTAGGCTCGAATTCATGACACGCTGGCCGTGAGCTCGTGACCTTAGCCACACCCGATTGACCCTCACACTTTTAAAAAAAAACTCCTTCATATACCGACTGAGTTAAGGTAACCAGTTTAAATTTAACAATTTTGGACACATTTTACAGCACAAATAACTATTTTATGTTAGTTACCAAGTCAGAACTATCAGCGATCCACACAACTATTCACGATCACCGTTTCCACTGGAGAGAATTAATTTCTCAGACTTTTAAGACCCAATTAACCATCTCACGACCTCACGTAAAAATCCCTCTTCTTTAACTGAAAGATGCTTTTTCCACCAAGCACTCAAGTCGTAAAGAAACAGTTGAACCCGTCGTTATGCTCCTGTAGGGAAAACTTCCGCTCATTGTCAGCCCCACTTTCTGGAATTTATGGGAGGACGGATTGTTTCAATGATGGTTCCTGTGGAGGGAATTTTCTATCAAGAAAAGAGATTTTATCTTTTCCCCGGATCGCGGGCTAATGCCGTTTCCAAAATGTAGTCAATTCTGTTCTTTTTTCCCCTTTTGTTCCAAGACTTATGCTCTTTGCTAACTTTAAAATATGTATTTTACCAAAAAGAAGAATACATTTTTACGATATTTTCTTAGAAACTCGTAGTACTTTTTTTAATGGTTTTAAATTATGATAAAAGTTTTCTGTTATTCTATAGGGATTAGAAGGAGAACGATTGAAAAGCGGGCAAGTCAATATAAAGGATTTAAAATGTAGGAATTGACGGGATCGGTGATTAAAAAGTGCTCTTTTATCTTTTGTTTCTGCGATAGTATAACATGAAAAGTGACACTAAGGTGGGTTTGATAAATGTTTGAATGCTATTAATGTAAATCAGCATACAAAGGACAGAAATAATAGAGACGTAATACATAGACTAAAGAAAGTCACCTTGACACGGTTGAAACAAGCGGCCCACGACATGATGAATATCCTGGGTGAAGAACCACCGGGGTTGATTGTTGAACCAATTTTTAAAAGCAGTTTGGACCTCATTGCATTCAAAAGGTCACCATCTCTTTGAAGATTTCTTGAGAGGACAGAAGCTGAGGTATTCATACGGTGAAAGGTTCGGGCTATAAGGGGAAGGATTGAGAACCTCCCAGCGGAATTGCCTTAATTTGGCATCACTCGAGTGAAAATAACGATCTTAAGTTCTCGCGCAGGGTGTGTCATACCCAAGGGTGTTTACATTGTGCTTTTACCGTAAAATTTATATACAAAGGTTAAAAAAAAGAAAAGTAGGAAATACAACATGTTTACTACATTTTTCACACGCAAAAATTAATTTTTCTGTTCTTTTTATGAGAAAATTCAGTGCATTGTTTATACACTCCCTTAATCGCGTCGTAAGTGCGATATTTTCACTGGATTTAATTTTTTTTTAAATCTGTATCTTTTTCCAACTAAACATAATGGATTAAACTTCTGTATTCTTTAAATTTAAAAATTTTGGAATTTCTTTTTTATTTTCTCTTATTTTGTTCCAGCAATAGTTTTTTTTTAAATGTTCATCTGAAAGTAAATAAGATGTGTACCAGTTATTTCCTTTAAAATTACGTTCTTCTCGAATGCTTTTGTGGCTCTACATATAAAACATTTACTTTCAACAGTCTCCCTTTTCCAAATCTGGATCGATTTCAGTGGAGGAATTATACTTGCTGCTTACTGTTCATCATTTGATTTTTCCTCATCATAACCGTGAAGAGAATTTCTTCAACCGAAAATACTGTTTACTATATACATTATAAATACTGTATCTAATAAATAACTTAAAAATCACATTTCTTCATAACTACAATAATACGCCATAGCATAAGTAATATTTAAAACGCGCTCATGCATTCAGAAGTGTGACGGTGATTTACGCGCAGAGTATAACATACCCGAAGAGACGATATCCAAAAATATATATTTAGAATTCTCATACAATCTAAGGCCCTTCAAAGGATATGACCTTAAAGTCA
>BMAO01019217.1:0-40782 GCA_019973975.1 Trichonephila clavata
TAATATTACTTTCTGTTGTATTTATGTTATGTTAAAATTGCAATTTTCTCAAGATTATTGCAATTTTCCTTAGATTATAATAGCGAAATGTTGGCGATAGAGTCAAGTTGGCTTTATTTTTGGCCATCATGTTGGCAACTTGGCGATTAATTGAACGACGCAGAAGTTTTTTTTTGCTGTTGTGCTACTGGTGGCAGCTGCAACAAAGAGGATAGCACCAAAACCTTCTCCACAAAAAATACATACATATATATATGTATATATATATATATATATATATATATATATATATATATATATATATATATATATATAATCCAATTTTCATAGTAACGGTTGAATGGTGCTGGAGTGAAACGATTTCATATAACAGAAACATCCATTTATAAAAATTTAATTGTTGATTGCATTAAGAGTTTTTAAAACCTTTGTTATTAAAATCACACATATCTCTAATCATAATTACATAAGATTTATTTATTGTTAAGTGAAAGAAATTTAAATGAAAAGGGTACAAATTAAGCATGAAAAAATAAAATGCAGGAGTTTCAAAAGCAAGAATATTTAACTATATTTGACTTTATATCCAGATTTATAAACAGAAAAATGACTTCTAATAAATATTTTTCGTCAACACTTCGCAATAAAGCTTTATTTACACACTAATAATCTCTTCTGCCGTTAACATTTGTATATAATAAAATAAAATTCGCATTAAGAAAGACAAAAGTCAATTTTGAAGAAAAATAATTAGTTTAAAAGATTTAACAATTCTATTTTTCCCGATACTAAAGGTTCAGAAAAAATACTACAAAGCATACAGTCTTTAATTACTGAAAAATCAATAAAATTCTTTTCCTGTGGAAGCGTTAAAATTTAATTAATTTCTCACACGCAAATTATATCTACATTACTTTGAAAAGTAATAGAAGCTTATCAGTAATTAATTGTTTAATTTCGAAAAATGTGTAATTTAATTAAATATTATACTTCAGAATGGAACGATACAAACTAACTATTAATTCTTAAGCCAACATGAAAGCAAATTACCAGAAACTAGATACAAATTACTTTTTTTTGTTTAGAAATAAAATTTATATATTAAAAAAGAGCAAACAATTCTCTGCTGAAGAGAGCTTAATATTTATTACTGGAACATTCCCAATTCGTATTTCAAATAAATAATAATTTGGAAATACTATTCTATACTCCACTATGTCAATACAATCGGAAAATACAAAAGACCTTAAGTCTTAACGAAGTATTATAACACACGAAAAAAGGGAACACAAACATTATTTTCTGGAAAGAAGAGCCCCCCCCCCTTGACAACTTTCAAAACTCCTTTCAGTTAGAAATAATTTATTCTCGAGAGAAATTTGCATTCTATTTTGCATAATGACGGATACGGTTTTTTTCCCATTTATGAATAATTAATGACTTAGATTAGAGAAACACGAGAAAGTGGATGTTGTAAGATGATTCGTAATTTAATTTCACATCTCATTTGCCTTGAATAAATTTCAAGGGAGTTTCTTGTCATTATTATTCTTCTCCTTAAGGATCCTAAGGACAACAATTGATACTCTAGATTAAATAATGTAAGCTATTTGCATTTTATCCTCAAGAAAATTCAGTTCGTCATTTTGCTGGGTTTTTTTTAACTAACATACTGCCACAATATATTTCTCTACTTCTGTCTTTGTGTTTGAAATGTGATTTTACATCATTTTGTCGTTATGTTATAAATTGGGGACCCAAGAAGTGCTTGTTTGAAGGAAATTAAAAATATATCCAGCATAATATTTAATAAATGAACCCGCCCGAATTATTTCAAAGTAAAAGATTTCCAGTCCAGTATAGTACTTCAGATGTCATCCTCTTCACTTCTGAGGCTCAAAAATACGAGGTCCATCGACAATAACTCTCGCACTGTTTTATAGTGCACGCGACGTTAAAATAGCTCTCACTCTATAAGGTTGCCAAATTGGATTCTGTAACTCTACTCTTTTTCCTCCTACAGATTTATGTAGGAAAATGACAGATTGTTTTTAATAAATGGGGATGGAGGTGAGCTTAACAAAAAACAATATGACAACTTTTTTAAGCTTAAATAATCATCTTCGTAGGAGGGGGGAGGTTGCGATACACCTTAGACTTGATGGTTCCACAAAAAAAGTAATCACACCCTGACAAAACATGTAACTTGGGTGACTATCTAAAGCCGAGACCAGACTAGCCTCTGCTAACAACTCTGTCAGGAGTGAAAATTGAGTAAATTATCGGTGGGTAGTATGGGGAGTTGCACCATCCTGTTGGAAGTAACTGTAGATCTTTTCCTCCTCGGTTAATGCTGTCACAAATGGATTCAAAATGTTGAAAATGTAACGCTCCGAATTTACCGTCTGCTGAAATCTTTACAGTCTTTGAATTTACTGCCTGCAGTGTTTGCAAGCCGCCTTATTGCTCTCAACTAAGACCAATAATGCGACACTGCACACCAAACACCGATTTTCTGATCATGCAATGTTGTATTGTGGAAGTTATGAAGATACTTCTCTGCCCAGAACCTGTCGTTTGGGAAGTTGATATAACCACTAAGGTGAAACAAAGAAAGGATCCATGTCCAAGCTATTCATTGTTATCTTAGTAATCAACCAATCACAAAACTATAGATACTGTGGTGCATCTGCTAATTTTAATGTAAGTACCATCTTTCCCGTCACTTATTAACTCAAACTAACACAGCCCGCACTATCTGAACCGGTTTCGATCACTTGATGTGCATGTCCCATTTACATCCAATCATATCCACTCGTCCGGGACACTTTTATTTGTCCCCCCCCCTCCTGTTTATACAAGTAATAAAATGAGTGAAGCATATTAGGGCATATAAATGTTCTAAAGCATATGTAAACTTATTAAAAATATGCATAAATTCTACCCCTTTGAAGAAAAGCGATACTACTTAATGTAAACCGAAAGGATAAATTTATTTATAGTCCTTATAATCTTAGTTTTAATTATAATTTGGGTGAGAAAACTAGGTAAAAAATTTTTTTAAAATTTCTAATGGGCTGTGGATTGGTTTTTTACCATTGAAGGCCTAGTACATTCTCCGGAAGCTGGTATCTGTTTTAAACGCGTCACCCTATCTGCGGATACCAATTGTGTTGCAGGTAATTTTCATACCCAGTTTGTGGCCACGGTAGCCTAGTAGTCAAGGTATCGGATCGTGGCTGGCATGTCATGAGTTCGAGCCCAGTACCACTTAAGACCCGCTTTGTAGAGGAGCAATGCACGTTAAATCTGTCGAAAGCTCAAACAACCTCCCGTTGGTGTGGTAGTTAGGAGAGAGAGGTGTCAGCTCAGGTGTCATCCTCGTCACTTGAACATGGTTTAAGATTACGAGGTCCGTCTCCAAAAGCCCTCGTGTAGCTGAATAGTGCGACGTTAATATTCACTCACTCACATTCACACACAGTTTCCTCTCTAGAGAGAGGCACCTGAGCTCTGACATGGAAACTGTACTAGGGTTTAATTTTACCGAGAGCACTCAAGCCAAACAGACACTCTAGTGATCTTTTACACGCTGTATAATCATACGACATCGCCGCTGTCGATTTTCTACATCATGAAATTCACCGACTTGGGCCGGAGTCGAGCCCGCAACCTTAGGTGCAGAAGGCTAGTGACAAATCAACCATACCATCCAGCCGGATAAAATTAATGTATTTATTATTCATTAACATTAAAATTTCACATTAAGTTCCTCTCTACATTAGTAAGCTCATATTTCAATGGAGTTATAACTTTTGCATATTAAATTTTCAAAAATTGTAATTATTTTTTATTGCTTTATCATCTTTAGACAGAAATAAATCTCAGAAATACATTTAAGAAGAAATTCTGTTCAGACACAATTTCATCACAAAAAAAGCTCTCTTAGTGGAGTTTAAAACAAATTTAAAACTCTAGAAGATTGCATTGTAGTTGTGGACATAGCGTTCAAAGAAATGCGTTACTTTAACCAGGCTATTTGTGAGGGCCACTGTAACTGAGGGGTAATATAGTCGAAAACCTGTATACGACGTTGTACTTATAGAGTCCCGAGTTCAAGGTTTGGCATCACTAAAAATTCTCCATGTACAATGGCAGATGTTTGAATCCTTATATTAGATTGGTGTTGGAAGTTTAGAGGATAAATAGCTGCTCCGGTATTAATTGACTGTGAATCAATCTAAGAGGTATGTCACAAATAGCTCTCGTATATCTTCATAATGAGACATTAACAAACAATCATCTAATGTGTGTGGCAACAATATCAATACACCACAGACTTCTAGGCATTTGTTAAATGACAAGGTCCACACCTTAACCATCACGTATAACTAAACATAATACTTAACACATAATGAGAAAATGGAAATATTTTACTATTATTCTCAATTTTAAAGTTTCCAGCCTGTTTCTTATTTTATAATTGTGGAACACAAAACTCTCTAAATGTTTGATTTTTATAAATACACTCATCATGCTACGAAGAATGTTTCTCATATCTTGAAATAATTCCTCCCACAGACTTACAAAAATATTTCATATCCGTACTTTTTTTTTCAAATGGTTGAGAATTTTGTGGGTGTGTGCATAAATATGTATGCGCATATAATTTAAAGCATGGTGTAACACTAAGTATTACATTGCAATGGGAACGAAGATAATATTGGCTATATTTTGGATTATCTTTCCGCGTTTACATTTGTTCTCAAACAACAAATTGCACATTGCCTTCCCAATCCCTGTTCTTTATGGAATATTTTCAAGAATCTGGATTCTTTCCTTTAATGAAAAAAGTCCACCTTTACCACAAAGAAATAGAGTTTTTTTAGAAGTATTTCAATACCTTGGACAAACTGCATCTCTTAAAAATATTAGCACTAATAATCTCACTATACGAATTAAAAATATGGTTAAATCAAAGAGAGGAAGAAAAAATATCATTGCCCGTACAGCTGTGGCAGGCAGCTTTTAGTAGCCCATACATACTTAACGGGCAAACCAGTTAAGGGAATTTAATCTCGTTTTTATTAGTATTGTTAGAAACAATTTATTTAATATGTGTCAGACTCTACCTTACGGTTTAAGAACGAAGAGGTCTAAACTCATGATTACGAGTTTGTATTATTATTTTTATTTATCAAATGCCATTGACCATCAGGATATTAAGCAACGCGCTCTCCAATATTTCCTTACAATCCAGTCCAAACTCTTGTGCAGAGCACACGTCAAGATGAGCAGTGTCTGACTTGTCCAAAAACACACAAAAAGGGAAGTCAGTCAGGTTAAAACGAAAGAAATGATCGCAAATGCAGTCATGTCCAGTCAACAATCTAAACTCAGCCACAACAGCAGCACAATGAACGTCCAAGATACACAGTTACGTTTTAATAGTATATATATGTTGTAAATTAAATATTAAATGTACAGATGGCGCTGCAAGTCATCTAAGAAATGTATACTCTTTTGGCTTGTAGAGTCAGAATCATGTAATGTTCTTTGTGCTGTGTACTTGTCTTCTGTGTTGTCTGCAAAATAAACAAAAATGCCAAAAGATTGACTGAATTGCTGAACTAAAAATGAAAGATACAATGGAATGATATAAAATACATTGGAATTATAATCGTGTATCTGACCATGGAATATAATAGCCAAGGAAAAATAATAGCACCCACTATGTTTTATTTTTGGCAGCACTGGTGGAAGCATCTCGAAAGCATTTTTGGAGTTTGTTTCTCTTGATGTTAATACAATTTTTTTCAAATATTCATTCAGTAATTAAATTAAAATATGAATAAATAGTAACAAACAAAAATAATAGTCCAACACCACATCTAAAAATGAAATTTGCTCGTTGTGTCCTTGTAGGGCAATGGATAGCGCGTTGGATTTCTAATCCAAAGGTCGTGGGCTCGAATAACACCTGGGATGGCCTAATTTCTGAGAATGGGATTTCTTTTTTTATACTATTTTATTGGAATAATTAAATTTAATTAATAAATAAATAGTAACAAACAATATATATATATATATATATATATATAATATATATATATATATATATATAATATATATATATAATATTCTAACACCATATATAGAAAGAAAAATGGAAAATTGCTTTTTATTTTCCCTATTAATATTGGGATTCTGTCATATGTATATACATATTTATATTAGAATTGTACTTATTTAATAAAAAGTATCCTAGAATCCCACTTTACGATTTAAAATCATAGCATATTTAATTGTTCTATGTAAAAATTTTCACGGAAAGTTTTAACAAAGGACTATATTGTTTTAGAAATAAAAACAAGCAATAGAATATAAATAGAAAATCAATAAAAAGCAAAATACATTCGAGTAATAATAAAAATAGAAGAATAAAACAACAGAAAACACTAAAATAAGAATAATAGAAAAATTACTTTAGAAGAAATAGAAAATTACCTTAACAGGAAAATAAAAACTTATTCATTAAGTATCCGAGTAATTTGTTCTTTTACACAGTTTTCACCCACATGCAAATATACTATAAATTTTAGAACGATATGCTACAAAATTTAAACCATGAAAAGTGTCTCTGAAGCTGATGAGATAATTATTTCGAAATATTTCGACACTTCCACAGGGCTACTCAAATAGAATATCAGCGTAATAAATGTGATATAAAATGCTTCAAAGCTTGATAATCTTTGATTTTGTTTATTCATGGTAATGTAACATTGGATCTTTAAAAATAGCAATTCTGGCATTCTTTATAAAATAAATAATAGAAACTTGGTTAAATGTTTTCCTTAAATTTTAGAAAGTTATTTAATCGTATTAAACTGTTATCAGAAATATGTTCTCATAAGAATTAGAATATGTGTTTGAAGTGACGCGGTTATCCGGAGGACAGTGCCCGGGATCTTTGGATCCGAAACCGAGTAACTTAACCCTACATCAAAATGATCCCCATGGTGCGGAGGTTGTGTTACTGGCTTATATAGATGATATCGCAACACACTCTCCTATAAGTGAGTTGGTTAGGCGAAAGAAGGATATAGTTGTTAATGGGAGTGGTCAGTTTTTTATTTTTGTTCGTGTTGGATGAGTTGCGTCACGTTAATCTGACGAGTTTTTATTCCTGGGTTACTCTTTTTTGCGGGTAGATGGCGCCACGTCAGATCAGTATAGGTTTCGCTTTTCTTAGTTCAGCTAGGGTCACCAAATGACGTAGCGCGCTTATCCGGAGGACAGAGCCCGGGACCTTTGGATCTGAAACCGAGTAACTTAACCACTACCCCAAAATGATCACCATGGTGCGGAGATTGTTACTGGCTTATATAGATGATATCGCTACATGTTTATAGAAATTAACGGATCTCAGTTATAATTAAATTTGATTTCCATGATTAATTTTTACGAATATTTATATATTTATATACACTGGTGTGCAAAAATTAAGGACGAGACGGTTTTTCAATATAACTTTGTACAAAAGCATTCCAAATCAACACATTTAATACCGTAAGATCCTCAATACGTAAGGACATGAGTAATGTAAGCAACACTTACTAAAAGAGAAATCAGAGGGATAAAAAGAAGCTTTATTAAAAAAGTAGCATGGAGCGCAATGCGACTGAAGGCCGAATCATCCCTGTGATGGGTGTCCAGCAAGAAATATTCGGTCTTTAGTAGGGGATATGATCTCCCCTGACTGCTAGGCAGGTTTCACAGCGTCTGCCCAAGATGAGAATCAGGGTGTCAATGAGTTGTTGAGGCATTGCTGCCCATTCGTCTTGCAGCGCCAATCGAAGCTCCGGAATCGTTACTGGTGGTAAGGTACGACTGCCAAGCGTCTGCCTAGAAAATCCCATACATGCTCGATGGGATTGAGATCCGGAGATCCAGCCGGTGAATCCATACGTTCAATATCCTCACTCTCTAAGAGCTGTTCGGCAGCTACTGTGCGATGACATGGTGCATTGTCGTCCATGAAAAGGAACTGCGGACCCATAGCGCCTCTAAAAAGACGCACATATGGAAGAAGAATCTCGTTACAATAACGGGTCCCGTTGACTGAACCTGCGTCGAAGATGTGAAGGTCTGTACGACTACCAAGCATGATGCCTCCCCAAACGAGAACCCCGCCACCTCCATACCTGTCCCTTTCAATGATGTTCGAGGGATGATTGCGGCTTCCCCGCTCTCTCCAGATGAGTATGCGATGAGAATCGCTACTCAGACTGAATCTGCTCTCATCTGTAAAGAGTACTCGTCTCCATTCATTGTCTCTCTAATTCCGGTATTCCCGGCACCACAGAGAACGCCTTCTACGATGGGCAGGCGTTAGAGGTACACACCGTACAGGGCGTCGTGCAAACAGACCAACACCGTGCAGTCTTCTGGCCACGGTAAAACGCGATATCGGTCGTCCAGTCGCCTGTGTCGTGTGTCTAGCGATTTCTCCCGCTGTCTGCCGCCTGTTTCTTCTGGCCTGTAAGGCAATATACCGGTCATCTGCGGGTGTGGTTCCTCGTGGACGACCACTACTGAACGCCCGGATAGCTGTTCCTGTAGTTTGAAATTGTCTCCAAAGTCGTGAAACGATGCTGTGAGCAATTCCGAACTCTGCAGCCTCACTTGTTACACTGCGACCTTCATCCAACTTCCCAATGATTCGACCTCGGGTAAAAGCATCCAGATGTCGTCTAACAGATTGATTATTCGCCATTTCTCGCTGAGGCAGCAACTCGGTGTGATTTTAACTGCTATACGGTGTGCAATCTCTTTGCCAGAAATACTAATCTTACACCGACAACATGCTTTACTACTCAGACACTCCCCCATTACGTCTACCTGCATATCTGCGCATGTGCTACCGTACATCACCTCACTTAATCTCCTGATTGGTCTTTCTGTCCGCTCTGCCTCTTCGTTCAGCTGATATGCTAATTTTTCGACTTCGTCCTTAATTTTTGCACACCAGTGTATTTCTAAAGCGATTTGTTTTAAATCAATTGATAAAAAATAACTTATTAACATCTAAAAGGCTGTTGTACTAGACATTTGACTAACATGACTCTATAATCAGTACATCAACTGATGAAACTTCCTTACTCCATTCTCATAGGCATTTGAAAAGATATTTAAAAGTAACAAAAAAGGAAACACTTTTTATTGTGACAAAATATGTGGACTTCATTAAAACCTGCAAATCTGTTATTAATTTACTGTAGAGATAAGTTTACCAAGTTAGCTATTCTATTTATACACAAAACGAATGATCAATAGCTCCGTTTATCTCTGGGTACTCTACTTACTATATAAGAGAGGTAATAAGGCCATTTTATTCTTTTTGACTCCTCTTTATACCTATGAGTACCAGAAGATTTAACAATCTTTTTTAATCATTTGGAAGCAAGAAGTAAAAAATGATTGATTAAGTGGTGTATGAGAGGTTTGATTAATGGAAAGTATGAATATCGAAGTATGGAAATCGTACTTGAGCTATAATGCTAGGAGAATATCCACATGTTGGGAATATAAACATAAAATAATGTCCCTTCAAAATGATATGTTACTTTTAAATTTTTCTTTGTCTTTTTTTCATGTCCTTTTTATAATTTCAATTTATTTTTCTAAATCTTGTTTCTTCGTAAACTGCTCCCTTCTTTCCCTTCAAGCCTGACGCTATCATTTCCTGTTTACTCGGATACGAGTTTCGAAACCACGCTCTTAGCGCCATCTTGGCATGCTTTAAATTTCCGATGCCAAACAGAGCACTTAAACAGGATTTTAATCAAAATAAGTAAGTATTAATTTCTTTAAAAAAATAAGGTTTATTTACTCAGAAGTAATTGAAGGCACTTACGTATTATACCATCGACCAATTTTGTCAAATCAAAAGACATCGCGAATGCCGCGAAAACAATAATAACAATGATGGCGACAATTTTAAATTGGCGATGTTTTATTTTAATTTTTTACTGCGGTGACGTAGGGTCTGGGTTCGAATCCCGGAGAAGGCATGGATGTTTGTATTGTAATCCTTCACACACATGATTTTAAATTCCTTGTGATGTGGGCGTCATGCTTACTTTTGTAAGCCACCATAGTGTGTGTGTATGGGTGGGTGGGTGGGTGACGTATAACATATCCATTAATCCTACACGGTATACTTTAATTAAAAGAATTCTGTTATCTTAAGTACGGTATTCGGTTCTATTATCTTAATTATTACATGTTAATGGAATACGGTATTCGCATTCTATTAACTGATTGCTTACATAAATTTCGTTTTTAGAAGTGAAGTGATTATTATTTTGAGCAGCCGCAACTGCCGAACGATCATGTTCTCGATTCGTGGCATTCGAGTCTTGGGTTTCAATCCTAGTGTCATTGAAAACTTACTGTGTTGAAAAGCTGGTGCACGTCAAATCTGTCGAGGATCAAAGTCCTTACGCTAGTATGGCATGGAGCTTTGGAGAGTAAGATGCCAGCTCTAACGCTATCCCTGCCATTTGGCCCTGGTTCAAATTTATTCGAGGAAACTGAGATCAAATTATTTAAGCAAATATTACAACCACCAGCTCATACACTTCTTAAGGCGACATGGTACCCAAAAAATCATCCAACTATCGAAATTTTTATTGGCTTATATGATATCTCGAATCATTATAAACATGCCTGCAAAATTTCAAAGCTCTACCTGTATTTTTTGTTAAGTTATGGAACAATTTTTGATGCTGGACAGCAGTCTAAGCAAACTGTCACGCACACTTTTCAGATCATCTGCTAGATTTACCTGATAAAAAATGAAATAATTATTTTTCTACCACGCACAAATGAGACTAACATATGCAGAATTACATATGCAGTAACAAATCATTTCAAGAAAGAATAGAATTGTGCAATTCATGGAAAAAATTTAGTTTGTATATTGTTTATTGAAGAGCAAATGGATTTGGTCAAGATTTAAAAGTTTGTGCTGTGCTTTTTATGATATTATTATGAATGAAATTAAAGCTTCAAAATGGATATTCTCCCAAAGCATAAATTCTAAATCTCCTTTTGATGACTCAGATAATTGAAATCTAATTCGAAAAAATAGCAACACTCTCCCATTTTTATATATTTGTTTTCGTTGATACATATATATATCCCATATATGTGAAATTCAACACAATTATGATTAAAATATTTTAAGATATTTATTTACACAAATGCAATTCTTCGGTTTTCATATATTTTACCTATTTATTGTTATTTGATTTTGTTTTCATTCGGGTACAATATTTAACATGTGAAGGCTTTTAAAAGCATGGAAACAAAAAATAAAGACATAAACGCATCTTTTGTACACGTTGTGCATTACTTTAATTGTAAACCTGAGCATGTGGAATTAGCTCTGAGTTGTGTGAAAAGTTTTATGAAATATCGATCTTTCATTTGTTTTCCACTATATAATCATTATGCCAGTATACTGTTAATTGATCCACATTTTTTCAATTTCTTATGGTAAGCAGTTTTAAATAAAGTAATTAGCATTTCATAAAAGTTTCAGACTATTCGATGAATATTATATCATGCTATTCATGGAAGGAAAACTTCAAACTGATATTTCTCCCCATGTCGAATTTTTTATTATTTACTATCATTCAAAACCCTAAGAGTTTTTTGATAATTGAAGTAGTGATGTGAAATTTTTATAAGTGTTCTAAACTGTATGTTTTGTGAAACTGTATGGTTTAAGTCAGTATTTTTCAAACAAAATCGAGGGGGGCGCGAGCATTACGAAAAGTCGAAAACAAGAGATTTTTTTTTTTAAAATTATTCACGGAAAGAAAGCAAAATAAAATACATTCTGACATAATAAAAAATACACATTTACACTGATAGAATTACTTCTAAATGTATCAATACTGCACAATATATTTGATAATTGATTTTTTCGATACTAACTTAAAAATAAATTTCATAATTACTACTGAAGCTATGGGCTTATTATATACAAAGTGTAATACTTATTTTTATAATATGTACGGTTAATAATTAAAGTCGTATTGTTGCTTTAGTGTGAAAGTATACTATTATTTATTTCAATACATTGTTATTGTGTGGGGACGTGATAAAAATTATGATTGAAAATTGGATCGCAAGTATTGAAAGTTTGAGAAACACTGGCTTAAGCTCTAAGATACGTAGTAATTTTTTTAAAAAGCTTCAAAATCAAAATAGTTGCTTTTTTGAGAATTTTGTATGTTTCACAACGAAAAAATTAATATAAAATTAATAAGCAGCAGCATAAAAAACATGCACATTTTTATGTAGTATTTTATAAGGTACTTTGAAAAAAATTTTGAAAGAAAATATACATATATTTAAAAAAGCCTTAGCAATTTAAAAAATGTTAAGAAATCTTTAAAAAATTTAAATTTTACAAACGTTTTGAATTTTTTTTACGTGGAATTTTTATTTAATAATATGATTTTAATTAAATTCAATTGAAACCAAATTTCAAAAATTAAAAATAGAAAAAAATTGTAAAGATCACGTTTACAGATGATAAGGCTTAAACGTAAGGAGTTATATTAATATTTATGCAAAACTGGGGTGTCTATTAAGACATATCCGTCAAATATTATAAATATATCTTCCAGGTTTAAGTTCCGCCTTACCAAAGTTATACATTTTTTTTTTTTTTTTTGCATTTTATCACTAAAAATATTATTTATTATACTTTTTATTCGACTGCTTCGTCATCTATATAAATTGACTTTACGCGTTCCCAAGTACCTCTATATAGCATACTTCCATCTACAGTATCATTTTGAAAATGTCACATCTTTCCATCTATACTTAATAAATGCAAAGGCACGGTTGAAATATATTCGAAAAAGGGAATGTTCCAGGAAGTCCGAGAGGGTATTTTTCAGCCCACCTTCTTTTAACCCCGTTGAAGTTCTTAGGGCTTTCCCTTGGTGTTCTCAAGATTCGGAGAGGCTTACCCTGGTGGAAAGTTAGAATCTTGCCCACTTGTCACGCATATGTGTAAGGGCAGAGTTGGCGATAAATCATTCCGGATCACGCCATTTATTCCGCTTTCACACAAATTCTAGAGGGAGAAGTGAAAATGCGCGTGCAATTTTTTCTTCTTTTGCTAGTGGAATGGAAAGGGATCAACGGATTTGGAAGCTTCACACCTGGTAATGCCAAAGATCGGGAAATCATTGTATATTTCTTTCTTAGAATAGAATTGAAGATGGTAAGAGCTAGATGCGTACCTGATGTATTGTACGTAATTTTTAACCACTTCCCTTAAAAAAAAAATTTTTAAAAATTGCAAAAAATTATCACATTGTTTAATTTTATTATTAAATACGAGGGAATGTAACAAAATAAAATATGCAAGTTTTATGTAGAATTTTTAATTTTTTACAGGTGTAAAAGCATTTAGTTTTAACATTACTTTATTACCCTGAGTTATCTCGGACAAATGGAAAAGTTAAATATTAGTCTTTGTATGATAGTTTTTGAAACAAGGGACAACACAAAGTGATACCTGAATTCTGTACACTGGTATCTCTCTGGTCTCTTTTCTTACTGGCTTACCTCTTCTATTTACGGGAGCACAGAGTTGAATTATATATTTTTTCAGAAGCAAGAATAACATCTGGAAAAGGACCTAACAAGTTGACCCTTAGGTACCCCAATCCATCCAACCTTCAGTTCTGTTTGGTCAAAAGAAACTGAGGAATGCCCTTGCAATGTTTCGCACCTGACCATAACATATCCCCAATGATTCCATCCATCAGTTCTGTTTGGTCAAAAAGGTAGTCACAATAAAATTTCCTTCTGTTGAAAATGTTTAATGCATCTTTTTCATTCGTAGGCGAATCTAGAATTTCATCATTGCAGCAAAAAAGCTGAAAAATCTAGCTAACCGCATAGCAAAAGAAAATAGTGCCAAATTGAAACTAAATGCAATTAACAGTTTGTGACGTTATTTCAAAATAGTACCCCTATATTTGTAATATCAGCAGCTGGTATGAATCATAGTCTTTGAACAAGTTGCCATTTTTGGCTTCACATGATGCCTAAAAGCAATAAGTACAAGAACTTTTTATTACATGTGGCTGCAAGTAAAGTACAAAGTTAACACATTTAACTCCTTTTTGCAAGATAAACTCCTCAAAAAACCTCAAAAACTTTAAATTAAATCCAACGATGTGCTAGTACCTCACCCTCAATAATTTAAAAAACAAGATGTAAAGAATGACGCATAATTCCAATTTTTATGTAGAAGCTTTCATTATTCAACAAAACGAATCTTAACCATTTGAATGTTTTTTTTTTTTTGTAATTAATTTGAATTATCCTTCAATGTGGACTGTTTTTGTCATCTCTTCACAAAATACGTGTAAAGCAATGACTTATCGCATAGACTCGTCGAGTTCATACTTTGTGGAGGCAGTTGTTTTGAGTCCTGGAAGTGATACACTAGGCAAATCATTTAAGTGGTTAAGATGTGAATCAGAACTAAAAACACAGTTCAATGTAGGGTTTCTTTCAAGGGATCCCGGGTTTCTTGGAAATCAAAATTTTCATACTTTTTTTGTATTCCCAGGAATTATTTTTCGTGTCGTTTTGAGCCCCCAACACATAAGAGGAAAAGTTTTGACTTGACTGTGGATTTGGACCTCAGACATAAATTTTAGCTAAACGCATTGCTGCAATTTTACGATCAATCACCTGGAATTCCTTTGGAGGAGAAATGTCCGTTTGAGCCCCCAACAGAGGAATAAGAAGAAAAATAACACTTACATAAAGTTGGGGGTAATTTTTGTAGACTGTCGTAGGAAGGAGGGAAAAAATGAAATATTGATCAGTTCTCATCTGTCTGTCGAACATCACTTCGTTAGATAAAAGTTTCTGGTTTTTAAAGGAACATTATTTCGTAGTCTACCAGTACGACTATTTTGGTTAAGTTCTGATATTTTGATTTACATTGATAAGGTAAGTACTTATACTAAAAAAAACGGTTATATTTATTTATTTAATTTATATTAAAACAAATTCCCGACACTTATTTTTATTACTAACTACTTAGTTGAATCTGCAGTTTAAAAAAGGGAATGAACACTCCAACTGTTTAGAGGGAGAAATTTTTAAGAAAACATCAAACTTTCTCATTTCTTAGTTCTATAAACAAAAATTTTGTGTGGGATTCTTACATTAATATTTAGTTATTTTTATGTAACAAAAACATATCACTATAATAAACAAGAAATCAGTTGCACAAATAAAAGCTCTTCATACAAGAATTAATCTTTTTAACTTACATGATCGTTACTGTAGAAGTAAATAAATTTTCAAGCGTTTCTTAATATTTTCTCTTAGTAGAAACATTAGAAAAATAATTCAATCATTGTTGGTTAAAAAATAATAATAAGCTGATTCTCAAACATGAAACAGGATTATGCTTTGAAAGCAATTCCTCACAGATAACAGCTGAAATTGAGAAAAGATATTCCGTGCAGGGTTGTTCATGACAAAGCTGAGAATTAAGCTGAGTGATAAGAGCACAGATTATAATTGTTTAAAAATTAATGGTTGACATAACTGCCGGCTGGGTGGCGTGGTTGATTTGTCGCTGGCCTTCTGCTCCTAAGTTTGTGGGTTCAACCCCGGCCCAAGTCGGTGGATTTTCATGAATCATAAAATTGGCAGCGGCCCTGTCGTATGATTATACGGCCTGTAAAAGATCCCAAGAGTACCTGTTTGGCTTGGGTGCTCTCGGCAAAATTAAATCCCTGTACATCGCATCGTCAGAGCTCAGGTTCCTCCCTCTGGGGAGGGAGGGAACTGGGTGTCAAAATTACCAACGGCGATTGATATCCGCCTATAGGGTGCCATACTAAAAGGAGATACCAGCTTCCGAGAATGTACAAGGTCTGCAATGATAAAATACCAATTTGCAACCCATTAGAAATAAAAAAATTAACATAATTTATATTTTTTGCATTTTTAGCTGAATTATAAATGAGTATAAATTTTGGAATTTATATGTATCCTTATTTTGCACAATTTTTATTGATTTCAATTAAAAATAACTTGTTCTTAAGTTTTTCGAAATTTTGATGTTTTCTCGAGAATATAGGGAATGATTATAACGTTCCTCGGATTTCCTGGAAAAAACCGGGAAATCAGAAAACCTAGTTCAATGTGAATATCCCTGACCATTATGTCGAGACCATGATTGATTGGATACGGGAAGCAATCTTTTGGATTACATTCAGCACAGTATTTATTTATGCAATAGTTGTAATATACTACCACTTCCCAACGCTTGTTTAATCCTGTAATACAATGGAATGAATTAAATACCATTAATAATATACCATAAAATAAAATACCTATCGATGAAGGAAAATAAATCCATGAAATCTAAAAAGCGACTTCGCTTTTGTTCCGAAACTGTTGAATATTTCTCTTCATCCCTATTCGTGCTCGAAAATCCACTGCTTCCATTATGCCACAAAACATGTTTTATTCACATTCAGAGTTTAATATCGATTTATTATTTCGTTCCTACTGCACGCCGAAAGCACGAATTCACAATACCACACATACTATTTAATGCGTTAGAATTAGTTGTTCTAAATTCTAATATACAATCTGTTTTAATTAAAATTTTCATAACGGTCGACTGTACTCTGCAGACTGAAAGTTTCATCATGTGGAAGGTATTCAAACATTGTTTGCACGTTTAAGTGAGGACAAAATTCGTCATCAGAATTATTGACACGCATACACGAGTTTTCAATCAATTCTCTACATTAGTGATGTATTTGTGTTTACTCACTGACTGAACAATTGCAAAATTATAACAATCAATTGTCGGAGTAATGGCTAAATTTATTTCTTATAGACTTAACATGGGGTTTTGAAATCATACATCCCAGCTATGTTTTTACAGTAAACAGCATTTGATTATGAAAATAAGATTTAAAAATTTAATTATTTTTACAGAGCTGGAGCAAAAGTGTTCACACCATGACAGATTGACTTATTAGCTAACTTCAGATTAATCTGCTTAAAGACTACAAGCCACAAATCTCATAATTTTGAGCCTAGATTGAGTGGTGGCACTTAAATTAATACTTCACTGTTTCAATTTTAAATGCCCACTTCAAGAGATAGTTCAAGTCACGTTAAATTTAACAGTCCCAAGATTTCAAAACAATATCTTTAAAGAACCAAAAATCAAAGCTGTGATTTGTTTTCGACATCTTTTTGACAAATCTTGATCATTGAGGTATCAAAGTCTTATAAGAAATGGCAAAAGTCTTCTTGAACCATGTTTTCCAAACGTTATGGGGTTCTTTATGTTTTCTTTAACAGCAATTTTAACTATTAGTGCCCCATGGAGTCCCCCAATTTCCGAAGTAATGAGTTTTCAATTACGTTAGATTAAGATAAATAGATAAAATTGGATAACAAGTTATAATTATCAAAATTTACTTATATTTCTCCTTCTTACTTCAATACGTTACGTCATAATTTTCGATTTTTGTTAAACTCTTCGCATTTCCCATTATACTTTACTTTACCACTGAAGAGATATATCTCCTTGTTTGGAAACAATTGTTGTACGATCCATAGTAACTTAAGTTTTACTTCTAAAATTGGGAAAAAACATTTTTTAAATTAAACATTATATCTATTTGTGGAACATGAAAGATACAACCTGCTTTTGAATCCATAGAGAAAAATCTTTTAGTCCCAAGTAAGGGCAATCATTAGCATGTTCCATCTTGTAGTGATCTGTTTGCTTTTTTTCACTTTTAAATTTCATTCAGTTGTAATCTAGATTTCGGTTGTCTCTTTCGGTTTCGACTTTTCTTCGTGTAAGTGAATCCAGCCCAAATGTATCCTTGAACTATATCATTCCTGTCGGATAGCTCCTGAGAACTATGAATTGTATGTTATTGCATTATTTTAAAATTACACCCCCACCCCCATATATATATATATATATATATATATATATATATATACCAATACAGCGAAAAACAGTTCGTTGACAATTTGGTTCACTCGTAGAACAGTCACATCTTCTACAGCTGTTAGAAATTCGGCACCTTACCAGGGAGAAAGTGCCCACGAACGCACCCAGTGCCAGGATTTTTCGAACTTTTTTATCATGTCACATAGAGATGTGTCTATAATTGGTCCGCGTCGTATGTTAGACGTCGAAATGCTCTGAAAGCAGCATGTGCATTTTCTTCAGTCTCGTAAAATGTATCATTGATACAGCCTTCTTTTCTTTTAACGTCAGAATATGCTAGAACAAATTGAATACAGTCATCTGTTTGCACTAGCAGTGCTTGTCTGTAAACTTTTATATATCAGGTCTTGTCGATTAAATACGTTGCAAATATATTATGCCTATGCAAGTTTAATCAGAGTTAAAGCTCTACCTATCAGTGAAGTATTTTTTAAGTTCCTTTATCAAAAATGCATAATATACTTTTCACTTTTTTTAAGCGTTCATTTACAATTTGGTTGTAGACGCTGCAGTTTTTATGAAGCATTTGGGCACGAACTTTCGAACTTCTAGGTCGCAATTTGGTATCTTTATCTCTAGATCACCCCAGCAGAATTCATGATCTGTAATGTCTTCTGACCAAACTCCATGAAATTTTAACTCATACAACATCAGGCAATGAATTGGTGATTATTTGCACTATTTCTTATGTAATAAATCTCCAACGCATGATTTCAAAGATTTGTGGCTCAATCCCAGTGCATTCAAGAGATAGAATGCAGCTGAATTGAAATTTAAAAGAAAACATAAAAAATAAACATATTTTTTGCTATATATATTTTCAGAAGATGCCTTTCTCCAAGATGATAACGCTCCAATCGATATACCCTGGATCTGTTCAAACGTTGTTTGAAAAAGAGAATGTGAATAAAATCCCACGTCCGCTTTACTCTCCAATTTCCAGAACCCAGTATTATTGAGCCACGTTGGTCTATTTTGAATAACTGAGTCTACAGTCAAACTCCACCACCAGCTTTCCTGAGATCTTTCCCATGATTTTACCTTTCAAGCAACCACAGGAGATTTCCTACAACACACTTTCCATACACATTTAGTCTATTTTTTGCATCCCAACGCTTCCCATACAAATCTAATTCAATATCTTTTGAATAAAGCTTTCTGAGTTTTTATTATGATTTTCTACCTTAATAATCATTTTTGTGCATTATTCTGGTTTTCACAGAATAATGCACATAAGTGTGTATCAGAACTTTATGCATTATAGTACAAGATAATAATAATATATATATATATATATGTATATAAATTAAAGTTGAAAAATGCTTAGGCTTCAAATTTGCAAATTTATTCCTACTGTATTTTAAAAGAAAAATAAAATGATTTTTAAAAAAAATATATTATATAAATGGAAATAATAACAAAAAAAGAATACATTTATAAAAAAGAAGAAACGAATTCAAAAACATATTTCAAATTTCAAAAACTTAAAATTAAAGAAATGGAACCAGGGATGAAGTCATCTGTATAATGTACTTGAATCCCTATATATTTCAAAAACAGAGAAAATAGGTATATTTTAAGAGAAAAATGTAAATGTTAGGATAAATATGCATTATTTTTATAAACATATTTACATGGAAAGTTAATTGAATAATCATGTTCAAAACAGTATTTATAAAAAGATATTTAATTATTGAGTTTCCTGTATGTATGTGTTTATATAGTTATATTTATAAACAAAACGAAAGAGATCTCTTAAAAATAGTATTAAAAGAGGCAAAAATTCATGTTCGTAAACTCTTAAAAATAATTTTTATTCGCATCTTTTTAAAGAAAAAATAACATGTACCAAACTATGATATTTATATGTGATTGTATAGAAATTTTACAACAGTTTCTGTGAAATATTACTTGTAAAAACAATTCGTAGAACTTAAATGAGAAATGCCGAAAAAAATACAAACACACGAAGATACAATTTTTCCTATGTCAGTGACTTTTTCTGAATATATTTTTTAAAAAATGTAGAATGGAAAGAATAATTTCCCAGAATTTAAAAGACAAATATAGTTCCCTTTCAAAAATTTTAATATGTGAATAACCTAAACATAAAACAATTTCGCTAAGCTATTGCATTTTCTATGAATGATTTTCGAAATCAAATGCATGTGAATCGAAAATCATACCGTTTAACTCTATAAATTATTTCTTATTTCAGAAGTGTCAGGTAAAAATTTCAAGAAATAAGTTAGCAGAATTTTTTTTATTTTTTATTTATACTACTTTTTGAAAAAGGTTGAACATTAATTGCAAAAAAATGTGCTCTAAACTGATGAAGTTTTCTTTCTAAATGGTTAAATTTGACTTTAAAATAGAGGATTATGAAATGTATATGCTTCGCCTCTCATTTTCCTAATTTTTTTAAAGAAAAATGTGGTTTAATAAACCTAAACTTCTACACCATCTTGCAATCATGAAACTCCTAAAAGCACGAAATAGTTCTCCTTAATTAAAAGAGCTCTCAATTTATTATTCAAGAGTTTTCTTTTATATTTTTATATATATGACATAATATTATTATATTATTTACTTTAAAATAAATTAAAATCCATCCATTTCAACATCATGAATAAATCGTGACTAATTTGAAAGTAAATTGTATCGAGATTTTATTCTGATTAATTTAAATTGAATTTTAATAATTAAATTTTAATTTTATAAATTATTTATGTTTTCGTGAAAAAATGTTGTCATCGGATTTAAGACGCACCTCTAGTTTTCTACAAGTTTTTGAGAAAAGATACAAAATTGTGTAAAAGGTTAATCTATATCTGATACTTAAGAAATTTTTTTAAAAAATTATAAGAAATAATAAGTTAATCATTTATTTATTTTACGATACTTTCAACGAAGCATTAAAAACTTTCAAATACATGCATGAATCTATAATTACTCTAACCGTCAGTATCATTTTTCGAAAATAATTCGCGTCACTCCCATTGTCACAACTGACTTCGGAATTGGGGCTGTCGTCGCCATGTTATCACACGGTGTCGTCTTCCGTGTCATCCAATGCATTTGTTACGCAACATTTTTAAAAGAATGTATTATAGAATGTAAAAGATTATTAAAGACTGTTGAACATTTACGAGTAAAAATTATAGTATTTTGCTTACGCCATCGATGCATATTCGTTTCATCTGTGTCAAATTTCCAGTGATCGCTGCTCTGTTTCATTTTTTTCATGCATATGAAATTGTCTCCCTTTTCATATTTACGTCATAGTGAACTCGTAGCTCGTTTTGATGCTATTACCGTTATCTTTGGTGTTCCGATGATTAAAATAAAGTGTATACAAAACATTTCCTAAATACGAGTAGACAACGGTGTTTAGGGTAGACTAAATTCTGGAAATAAATTCGAAATGGAATAGTTCATCGATGCAATTGGCCAGAGTAGACAGTTACATTGTTTCCCTTTCAATGGGATGAAAACTCAATTTCCTCCATTCAACAAATGTTTTGCCTTCGGTTCTAAGTCGGGCCCCTGTCGAAATTGCACCTGTCCCCACACCTCTTCGGGGACCCGGGTGCACGACTAGAACTTCTTTTTTCACATTTTCATACTTTGTCATCCACTTCTGAGTTAGAGTCCAAATTTTAAGTCCCTACCTCATTGGGAAGTTAGTTTAAAATCCATTACAAAATTCCACCTGGACAGACAAGAAAGCGAGTTAATAAAAACTTGGTAATAAAAAAAGACAACTGAATTTTTGAAACGGGTGTTTATATTTACCTTTTACTCCTCCGTCACACTACCCCCCCCCCTTTCGAATCGAGATCTCGTAATTGGAGCGTAAGGGAAAGTATGAGTTAGTCGCTGTTCTCTTTATATATACACTGTTGTACAAAGCAAGAACCAATGTCAATTTTTCGCAGATAGCCGTGAAAATACCGAAAAAGGGTTATTGTAATCAGTGCAATAAACACGCAATTTAGTAGGAAGGTGATGCGTATGCAAATGTCAGGAATAAAAACTCATAAGCGACGTGAGTGTGGGCAAAACACGTGTGGTTGTAGCGCAGCTCAAGACTAAATTAAATGGAAGAATGGAGGCGCAATTAAAGACACTCGCTGCAAGAGGACGTAATTTCTTTTGAGAAATATGGCTAGAAGAAATCACCTGGATGACTCCACAAGTAGAAGAATGATCAAAAAGCTGCAGGATGGGCATAGTTTGACCAGTGTAGCTGAAAAGTTTGGAATCAACAAAAGTATCGTTACCCGAGCTTGGAAAGCCTTCCAAACCATAAGTACCACTGTTAGAAAGGTGGCCATCATAAGAAAACAACTGCAGTACGACTGATACACCATCCTGCAAGCGAAAAGGGCCATATAACAGTCAGCAAGTGCTATTTCTCGGCAACTATATTTAGAAGCAGGGTGACAAGTGCAGCGGTTTATTGTGGTCAAAAGCTGAGTCATTCGACGATAGGCCAAATGGTGACCTATTCGCCTACCATCCTAGACGCTGCATCCTTTTGAAAGTTGGTTATTGGTGTCGCTGTTTAGAGTGGTCAACGAAGCCCAAAAGCTGGACATCTCATCAACGGATCTCATCCTCTTTTCAGATGATATTCGGTTTTGTGCCCCAAATGATTCTCAAAGCCAATTGATTTGGAGAAAGGTCGAGACTCGGTTTCATCACAGCAACATCAAGGAAAGAGACCTTTAAGGTATTCCTGGAGTTATCGTCTAGGGGAGGCATTATGCTGAACGAGTGGACTGAGCTCCAAGTTTTCGGCAAAGGTTCTTTCTGCAACCGGAGATCGCTAATATTAGGAGGTAATCCTTCCACACACCTGTGCGTCTGTCCCGAGGTGCTATTGGACCAGAATTCGTTTTTACGGATGACTACGCACGGTCACACAGGATTACTGATGTTCAGCAGCTTCTGGAAAGTGGAGATATCACTCGAATGGATTATATAGCCAGTGTTCTCCTTTGATTTAAATCTTATACAACATGTGTGGTATACTTTGGGTAGACGCCTTGCGGCACAATTACATCCTCTGGGGAACATCCAAGAACTGAAAAAATGCTAATTGAGAAATGGGCATTCTTACCTTAATAACTGTTGAACGATCAATCTAGTGCTGAGTATAGAAATATGGGGCGAAGCAACCATTGCAGTAAGAGGAGGGTATATCGCATACTAATGAGCATCTGTTGTTCTTCCTCTTGAACAGAAAATCATATGCAACCATACTATGAGTTCAATAAAGCCTTTTTTATTTGATTCCATATTATATACAATGCTTTGTTTTGCGCAATTGTGTGCTTTCTTCATCGTTTAACTACAAAATGCTGTCGCTCATTTCTGAATTCTATGTCTCTCGTGTGATTTCCTATGGTGTTATGGCAAAAAAAACTCCTTTTGCTTAAGTTTTGAGCACCAGTGTATATGTAGCCAAATAATATTACTACTATTCTCGCCTAGGTTAACAAAATCACAGTTGTGGTTAATCACAAGACAGCCAAACTGGTTTTTTGGAACAGAAATAAAAATGATTAAAAAGTAGTTCTTGTGTGTAGCAAATGTTGACGTAATGGTTAAATCACACGATTTAACATTTGATAACCGCTTGATCATCGATTATGGAAAACGGGGTTGGAATCATTTCTGAAAATGTCACTTTTGTGAAATGTTCGTGTTGTACTGTAGTTTTTTTGTGTGTACTTTTTCAATTTTATTATTGTATCTGAAACTACTGTTTGGTGCAGCACAGGCCAATCTGTCTCCCGCTTTATACAAGCAAAATTAATTTACTCCCTCATAGTAATAGCTATTTAAATTATATTTTTAAAATTAAGGTAAATGCTTTGAAAGAGCTAACATAAACATTGTGTCACATCAACACACAAGATTAACAAATTAGTTTTCAGGGGTGTGTTCCTGCTGGAATAAGTAAATATTTGTAGTAAAAATTACCATTGAACTTATAACTGTCATAAAAATCATAAGTAAACATTTGTTTGTCGTTGAAACAAATTAAGTTTCCATTGAAGCGTTTGGTAGATAGAATAAAACTATGTTTAAAAATTAAATTGCTTGACCAAACAAAAATGATGTATTATGTTATTAAATAAGATTTAAAAAAAAATTCAAACACATATTATCGGAAATAGCGTCAAATAATGCACAAATTTAAAACAGACTTCAGATTAGTATTTTTGTTTCCTGTTGAAGTTTTGAAAAGTGGTCTCCATCTTGATCTTCTTAAAATACAAATGTGCTCCTACTAGTTTTGATGTTGATATAGTCTTGAATTATTTTCCATTTTGTTAATCATCCTTCACTTTTCCTTGGGATTTCTTTACAGTTATACCAATGTAAGGATAGTTTAGTAGTTTGTTATCAAATAAAATTCTTATTTTTAAATGTTTTTTTTCTTCATTTTTTAATTCTATTTCACTAGCGAGAGCACACGTTCATTTACAAAAGCTGTTTACGTAGATATACGAAAATCTGAAGTGAACTGCATTTACTATTTTAATATATAACAAAGTTTTTGAACACAGCTGGTAGTAGAATTTATATATTGAATCACACGAATTTTAATGAAAAATAATGACCAATCAATATGCGGATTTAATGCGAAGTATACTGGTTTAAAATTAGAGCAATATCTAACTTCGAGGACTTTAGTCGAAACTCGAGTTTACCTTCTTTTCATTGAGTTGTGAAATGATTCTATCACTTCAAGAGAGTCTGGAAAATCATATTTTTTTAAAAAGACATTTTGATTTTATTTCACACACATACCATACGCAATCTTATTTTTTTTTTCCTTTTCATTTTTGAAGTACCTGTCTCTTTATGAGGCTCCTTCTTACAGACATTTTAGTTCATGAAGTCATAGGGAAATAAAATTCACACAAAGCGTAAAAACTCTTTTCGTTTTTTATTTTGGTTTGTGGTAGTTTTACTTTAGCTGATTCTTGAACTGCAATAATGATACATATAAAATCAGACCCTACAAAAAACGCATGTCCTGTATATATATATTTAGTCTTTCCCTAAAAATTATATTCGCTATTTTATACTTATTATACTCATGTCCAAAATTAAGGTCACAAACATGTTTTTCGAAATAAATCTAAATTGCCTCCAGTAAAACTGATAGAATTTATATTTTATTTATTTTGAACAATGGGTAGTACAATATATCGATCTATAGCATAGGAAAGGAAGTTGTTTAGCGTTAGTTTTTGAAAATCTACTGGATTGTGATCGCTTAAGCAAATGGGATTTTTGCTTTCAGTTTTGGGAATATTGCATTCACAAAAACAAGTTAGCGTGTTGCAGTGAGAATGACATCTCTTAATCGTTTAGATGATTCCTTGAAATGGAGAACTGTTGGTATGCTTGAACCTGGCCAGTCTCACGTGAAGATGGTTAGATTGTTGCAAGGGGCACCGAAAGTAGCCTCCCAGCTGTAGAATCAATTCCGAACAATGGTACTGTCAAAGGGAAAATCGGCAATTCCGTCACAGAGCAACGACACTTGCACATGATCGCTACTTGGCTTTAAGTGCACAACGACATAGGTGAACAATGGTTCCTAGGCTTACTCGTGACCTTGCTGCTGTGTCCAGAAGAAGAATTTCCAGGCAAAAAGCTAAGATATCTAACAGAAACTAGCCTTTAAGCTCAAAGTCCTATCTTCTGTGTCCCTTTGATTGCATCAAAAAAATAAGACCTGTCATTGAGAAGTCGAAAACATCAGTCGAGGGCACCACAAGGATGAGGACGTGATCTTTCCAGTGATGAGTTAAGATTAACCAGACAAGGGTTTTCGTCAAGTCTTCATTTTAGAGAAAGTGCAGCTCGTTTTCATCCCTCCTATGTAAAAAAATTGGCAGATTTTGTGGCAAAGGAATCCTGATGTGGGATGGTATAATATTGGGGTGCTGTACACCACTGTACGTCTTCGATGTGGGAACTGTCAATTTACAGTGCTATAGGGATGTGGGTCCATTAAGCCTATGTACGGTTGATTTAGGTGCTATAGGCCAGGAGTAATTTTTATGGATGATAATGAGTGGTCACACAGAGCTCAGATTATAAATGAATTTCTTGAAGAAGTGGATATTCAATGGTAGATGATTCGATATTCGATTGACCCTCATGGTCGTCGGATCTCAGTCTCTATTGAAAATATTTGGATGGTCTGGGAAGAGCTAATTCTCAGCGTATTCCCTCTCCTAGTGGTTAAAATTCGCGCTTTTGTAAGAATGGGCTTTGTTGCCACAAACATTTATTTACAACCTCAAAAACAGTACGGTAGCTCGTTGTAAGACTTGTATACCGATGCACAGTGTTTGCAGTCCATATTGCACAGATTTTTCCCGAGTTAAATGTTTTATCTCTGATTCATGATTCCACACTTTTTGGTATGCCCTGTACCTTAATTCAAAATTAAAATCTTTTCCATATTGCTATATATTTTTCCTCTCATTGCAATATGCCTCTGTGTCAAATTTCTTCGTGGCAACACAGTCAATAGTTCACCAGTTATCACAAATTTTATGTTTGTGACCTCAGTTTTGGGCATGAGTGTATTTGTGATATACAAAATTCTGGGCTCATCAGTACTAAATAACAAGTTTTTTTCCTTTGGAATATGTTCTTAATTAGCTATTCACAAAGAGTAGTTAATTCTTCGAACTGCAAGGAAACAGCACGAAAAGATTGTTTTCCGTAAGTGTTCAAAGAAAAAAGAACACAGGAAAAGCGAATTGCAATGGCGTGCATAAAAGAAATGGAATCTTAAGTACAAAGCAATCAAAATCAAATAATGGACCTAGTAACTTTGTAACAATTAACTACACGCTTTGAAGGCAATTATGCTATTTTTATAATTCCTGGGTATTCTGGTCTTAACTCAGCATGCGATTTAATCGACCAAGTAATGTTTAGAATGTATTTGAGAATTGAAAAAAAAGCAAAGAATTAAGTGCTTATTTCATTAAGCAGATCTTTTTCCCCTTCCACTTGTGTTTTCGATTCTTTTTAAAGGAATCGTAGAACAACTTAACGGTTACATACTTTTGAATTTTACAATAGTATATTTTACACACAAAGTATGTTGTACTATAAAATAAAAATATCAATGTACAACATTAATGCTAGTTCGTGGACATTTCTTGTAACACCAAATAAAATAAAATGATAATAGAACAATTCAGCTTTATTAATCAAATCCAACGGTTTATTTACCGTATTTATTTCAATCGAGAAGCCACACTTTTTTTTCCAATATCAATGTTACTGAAAATCGGGTGTGGCATAAAATTGAAGACGAAAAAAATTTTGTAGGATCGAAGAAATTATACATGACTCTCATAGTGAGAGAGTAATTACAGGTTATGTATGTATTTAAAAGTTTTTAATGCAGGTAAAATAAATGAATTATTCACTTCTTATTGGTTCTGATTTAATTTTTTTTTAATTTCGGAAATTTTGGATATCTAAAAGAAAATTTATACACTATCTTTTTTCACAAAAATGTGCTGAGAATTTGAGGTGTGGCTTAGAAAATAAATGGCGGCTTAGATTTGAATAAATAGTGTATTAAAAATTCAAATGGATTCTAATTCTTTTATTTCATTCAGAAGTTCAATTATATGTATACATATATTTTTAGTATAATAAAACAATAAGTGAGAAAGTTGTATTACCTAGAAGGCCAAAAAAGAAAGAAATTAGAAGAAACATAACAATTGAAGATACAGAAAGAGTCTTTGGACTAAAAGGAAGACTATTATGATTTCTAAAGCTGTCACTAAATCAGGCCAGCAATTTAGGGTTAAGCTGCCTTCTCCGTGCAGCAGAAATTTTCGACATAACAGAAAAATCAGAGCCATGTTGAAAAAGTAGGCCTATTTCTATTTCACGTGGATGTAACACCAGACAATAAAATAATATGAAGGCATTAATAGAGAAGAATAAGGTTTCTCTCATAGGAGAAGAATATTAAGAAAAAAATTCTGTAGAAAAAAACTAGTATAAAAACTTGCATGAAAAAATACTATCCAAAAGAATAAATGAAATCAAAGCAACTTAGAATATCTATAAATAATGCGCGCGCGCGCGCGCGTGTGTGTGTGTGTAAATTTTAAAATTAATTTAACATTTAATGGTTTAACGTCATGTGGTCATAGTCTACTATTTTTTTGTGGATTATATTAAAAAGTATATAAAATTATATTAAATAGTAATATTGTAAATAATTATAAAGTTTCAAGTTATTAAATAAAAGTATAATATTAAAAAGTATTGTTGTGAATATAATAATAACGCATAGTTAAACAAAAGGAACTAGATTTAAAAATACATGCATAATCTAATATATTTTTTTAATTTTGTAAAATTTTTTGAAGAAGCTTATTATTTAAACATCTTGACCCAATTATAAAATTTTACCTAAATTTGAACTACAAATCTAATTTTAGTATTAAATTCAATGAAGGGCATTTATAATAGAACTTCAAGAAATTACCCCGATAATGGCTGAACAGTCAACTTTGAAAAAAAATTACTTTGATGTATTTATTTTATTTTTATAGAAATATATATGTACGTATAAGGGAGTAAAACATTTTTTTACATAGAGTCTAGACCCCATAATGCTATCTTCTCCTAATGTTAAAGAATTAAGATCCAAAATTAGAAATTTTTTTCAGATAGAAAATAGATCTAACACATCAATGTTACATTATGAATGTGTTATCCTATAGAGACCAGCACATAAATTATTGTACCACTTGTTTTTACCTAAATTGATACATTTTTAGTTTAAAATGTATTCAGTATGCTCATCTTTTGTACCCTAGCACTAAATTATGCTTCACTTTACACATTAATGAGAAAAACTGCTTGTTCATGGAATATTTTCAAAAATAAGAATACAGCATTTTAAATAAATGTACAAATTATAAAGTTTTGAACTTTTATGAAAACTGAGATTATTTTCTGCCTTAAATATATCTCGAGCTTAGCTCATACTTATTTGACAAAGGCTCATACTTCTTAACGCACTTAAAAACTGAGTGAGTGATTTTGAGTGATTGGCTTTGAATGACTTTTATTGAGTGAATGACTGAGTGACTTTGAATGAGCGAGTGAGTGACTGAATCAGTGAGTGAGTGAGTGAATGAATAAATGAATGAGTGACTAACTTATTGAGTGAGTGAGTGAATGAATGAAGGAGTGAGTGATTGACTTTAAGTGAATGAGAGAGTGATTTTAAGCGAATGAGAGAGGGACTTTGAATGAGTGAGTGAATGAATGAGTGAGTGAGTGGATGAATGAATGAGTAAGTGAATGAATAAATGAGTGACTGACTGAGTCAGTGACTGAATGAATGAAGGAGTGAGTGAGTAATTGACTTTAAGTGAATTATAGAGGGATTTTAAGCGAATGAGAGAGGGACTTTGAATGAGTGAGTGAGTGACTGAATGAGTGAGTGAGTGACTAACTTAGTGAGTGAGTGAGTAAATGAATGAATGAGTGACTGACTGAGCGAGTGAGGGACTGAATAAGTGAGTGAGTGACTGAATCAGTGAGTGAGCGAGTGGATGAATAAATGAGTGACTGACTGAGTGAGTGGAGGACTTTGAATAAGTGAGTGAGTGACTGAATCAGTGAGTGAGTGAGCGGATGAATGAATGTGTGACTGACTGAGTGAGTGAGTGATTGACTTTAAGTGAATGAGAGAGGGACTTTGAGTGAGTGAGGGACTTAGAGTGAGTGAGTGATTTTGAGTGGCATTGAGTGAGTGAATGAGTGAGTAAGTGAGTGTGTGTGTGCGAGCGTTATTCTTTTGATGTCGAAATATGAAATGAAATTTCCCACTAAAAATATTTGTTTGAATGTTTCATATCTGAAAATTAACAACACGAAACGATTCTTTTATACTAGCATTTAATAACTTAGTACCTAATTCGTAAAAAAAAATGTTCCATGGCCCTTTCTTTATTGCTCTAGATATCGTTCCAACAAAAATCCATGGTTATAGCACCGAAAAGAATGACAAGAAAATTCCATCTTTTTCCCAGACAAACATCAAAAGAAAATTTCTCTAACTGGCAGAAAAGAAAAGATTTTAAACTTTTTTTTCCTCCCCTAACGCATCACAAACTTTAGATCTCTATAATTGATCGCCCGTCCAAAGTCAGATGGAATTATATTTCGTAGCTGCTGTAAGCGTTCCTTAACCCCCGGAGCCTGCAGACATATGGTTGAAGAAATTGATTGCTTTCCAGCTTCCAAGCGTGTTCTTGAAACGAAGGGCGAGGTCGTCTTTTATGCACGCTAAAGAAATGGGGATAACGGCTACATTTAATTGTCTACAAAAAGAACTCGTGTCTTCACTATTGGACGAAATAATTTCTGTCAAGAATTTTGTGAATGATGTCAGATTGGTTGTAACTTCGTTTTCTTTGCTAATAGTTGACTATGAGGGAACGGAACCATAGTGCAATGTGTCAAATTTTTTTTTCTTGATGAAAAAAAAATTATACCGCTGTTAAAATCAATATTCACTTTTTTTAACCGGACTCTTTACTTGTTTATTTTTTGGTGGTTTTCTTTATAAAATATGTAGCGGGTTCTCACGCATGTTTTTCCTCAACTGATCTTTCGGGCTTCATTATGAAGTGGCCTGATATGAGAACTTTGCCTTGTTAAGGGACCATTAAAAAACATTAAAAAAATAAGTATTGCTATCTTAACTATCACATTAACTATTTGAAAAGATCTGAAAAGTAAATAGGGAGAGTCACCTGAAACTTTCATGGAGTGTCATTTTATACTAGTAAAGCGAATCGTGAAGGCTTGTTGTTGTTACTAATACCACTTGTCTGATGATGTCAGATCAAAGCCTATGAAATTCCTCGTGTTTAAAGGTTAGATGTACGACTGCCGTAGCTTTGAGCATCATACAGGTAACAGTAAAGGTTTTGTAGTTATTGATAATCTCACAGCCAGATTACGAAAATTTTCTAATTATACCCTCGAGTGCAGGGGTTGGCAGATCATTAATCTTTGAATAGGTTTCTGCAACTATGCAAAATTTAAAAAACAACTGTGTACTATATATATACATATATATATAATCAAAATTTCTCTACACGAGAGAGATGAATAAACATGATCAAATTGAAAAGAATTGAAATTGTAAGAAAACCAGACAATAGCTTTTAAATGGAAATAAGAAAAATTAAAATAATAGATATAAATATAAGAGCATGGATGCTACAGTATTATAAACATTGCTGACATAGGGCAGCTTAAATATCATTTAAACTTTTGACTAATTTAAGAAAGTTACTTCTGTATAACATTATTGAGAACCAAAGATTATTGAAAATAAGTGAAAGTGTCATAACTTAATTCTAAAGTAGTAAAAAAACAACTTACTGACACTTATAGTATTATTGGTACGGAAATGTGTGTTTTCATGAACTTTGAAAGTGTAATACTCAGCAGCGAACTATTTTGGCAATGGTTTATCTTGCATCAAGCCCCGTAAATAAAAATTTCTCCCTTCAATATCTCTTAAGTTTGGAAGAAATAAAAAACGTTGTTTTGAATTAAAAAATTTAATTTAAATATAATAAAAAATATATTAATTTTAGCTTAATAGTTTTGACTCCTCCTGCACGCGAATATGCATAAAAATGGCTCTTTGAAACGATAGCTATCTTGTTTTCCTTTCAATTGGCTCTTCTTTCTCGAAAATTTACGAAACCGTGCATTTGTATATCCTTAAACTTCAGCTGTGGGTGAAAGCTTCTTTTATAAAGGAAAGCTCTTCGTTTTTAATTTAGTAAACCTCTAAACGTTATAATCAAAATATTTTTTATACTTTGATTAAGGACTAAAATACGTAGGTATTATAACTTCTACCACATGTCTTTACTAGGGTCCAATGCAAGCTGTGAGTTTCATTCCGTCATAAGTGTCCTTTTAAGGTATTTTGAAACTACTTGTGATAGCATGTGATTATAGTTAAGAATTACGATAATATTCATGTAGTTTGTAGTGAAAAAACCAATGCGAATCAGTAAAAAGAATTTTCGAATTTAAATTGAAGAAATGATCATTATAGGAGCAGGAAAAAAAATCTTGACGAAAATTGCGTGCATAAGACTTTTTTATTCAAACGTATTTCGGCATGTAGGAGATTATTTTAAATTAATGACATCCGAGAAAAACTAGGTAGATTTTATTTAAAAACTTACTTTCGTTTAATATTCCAATTACTTTCTCTATGTTAATAATACTAATAATATAGCATTTATAATATTTAATATTATATAAATGCTTCTTTAACATTGTATTATTATTTATTAATGATGCATAAATTCGTTTTTGAACGTATTTCACACATTGATGAAACTTTTACTTCGATACAGAGCCACGATAAGAATAACATAAGAGTAATTTAATTTAATTCCTAGAAATTTCAGTTATAAAAGAAAGTATTGTACTTCCAGTTGAAATAACATTCTTTTTTTTAATCAGTAAAAAACTGCTGTGAATTAGAATGAAATAATTTGTTTTACAAAATACTAAACGATTTTTGAAGAGGATAACGAACAATTTTAATAACATTTGTTTTGATGAAAAAATCGTTAAATTTAGTGAACAATTAAATTCATCTAAGCAAACATGAAATGTTATGAAATTAAATCTAAAAGAATTATAAAAAGAATGAAATGTATTTAAAAACTAGGGGGAAGGGTTAACTCTAGCGTATGTAGTAAATTTGCAATTAAGTGTTAATTATGAAAAGTATAAAACACAAAACATAAAACGATTCTAATTTTTTTCCCTACTTATTACGTCAAAAATCTGTTATCAAAACAAACTTATAATATTATGAATTCGAGATTTTACAAAAAATGTATGGCTACAAATATATTTTTAAAAAATGAAGCATTTTTTTTTACCCTCCAAGCGATTTTGAGCATAAAAATTAAAACCACAGCTTAACTAACCTCTAAAACCTTATTTTTTTAGAATAATTAAATTCAAATACAAAAAGCGCGTGTTTTTTTTTTACCAAACAAAACTAAAAGAAGGGGGGGGATATCAAGTTAATGGTACAAAACTATCTGTAAGTAAAAAATGTTTCGTAATTTTTTAGTATTAATAAAAATTAAATATTTCGCGAACATTATATATATATATATATATATATTCTTACTGCATGTCATTTTCAAATTTTTTTTCTGTGTGTGAAGGCATTTAAGTTTAATACACTGCTGGTCACCGTAAATGCAACACCAAGAAAGACAACAGATAACACATCAAAATTTATTTTGTAGATAACAAGTTTATCAAGTATCAAATGATTAAATTTATAGACATCTGCGAAGTGTGGTTCCTGCCAGAATCAGTAGCCAGAGTAGCCGCCATTGTTGGAGATCACCGCTGCCACACGCCTCGGCATTGATTCAAAGAGACTTTAGATGTGTTCTTGGGGTACAGCAGACCAAGCAGCCTCCACACGTTGCCAAAGTTGATCTGGAGAGGGTGTAATCTGGGTCAATCGTTGAGCTACCATGGACAACATGTTTTCTATCGGCGAAAGATCCGGAGAGCGAGCCGGCCAGGGAAGCAATTCAATCTGGTGATTGACGAAGAACCTTTGGACAACGCGTAGTGTGGTCGCGCATTATCCTGTTGAAATATGGCTGTGGCCAAGTCCTGAAGGCAAGGAAGGACAACTGGCTCCAACACCTCGGAGATGTAGCGCTGGCTGTTTAAAGTACCGGCAATGCGTACTAGAGGAGTGAGAGAGTGATACCCAATACATCCCCATACCATAATACCCGGTTCAGGATCAAAGGGGCGGTGCATAACGCAGCTGTTCAGCATCCTATCTCCACGGTGTCTCCAGACTCGAATCCGACCATCATGGTGTTGCAGACAGATGCGTGATTCATCAGTAAAGACAACTTCATTCCATTCTGCCGCTCACATCCTTCTTTCATCGCACCATTGGCGGCGGAGACGTCTGTGGTTCTGCGTCAAGGGTAGACCTAGCAATTGACGTCTTGCGGATAGACCACTCTGCTGTAAAGGGCGTCGAATGGTACGCGCAGACACTGAATGGTGCGTTTCAGACTCAATATGCTGTGCTACGGTTCGCGATGTGACTGAGCGATCTGTCACTGCCATGCTCACAATTTGCCTGTCCTCACATAAAGTGGTACACTGAGGTGAATGCGATCAACCCACGTCGGATCGTCGTACTCTCCTACATCCAACGGTCACATATCCGCATTACAGTTGTTTGGCTTCGTCCAACACGACTACCGATTTCCCTGAAAGATAATCCACAATCTCGGTAGGCCACTATCCTTTCTCTGTCGAACTTGGATACTTGATCAAAAGCTGATCGCTGTTTTCTACGAGACATAACGGATCGTTTTTTGAAAAAACCACAAGAAAAACATAATTGCCGAACTTGAAATCGTCGAAATCTCCAAGCCTTAAATAGCCTTTTGAGGTGGCGCCACAGACGTGCGTGATGTGTGTCTGCGCTGAAATTCTAATCATTTGCATATCTCACCTCCGCTAATGCATGTTGTAAATTTCGTGTTATTTGCGTGCTTCCTTCAGGGTGTTGCATTTACGGTGGCCAGCAGTGTATTTAATGGCTAGAAATTGTAATCTTTAGCATACGACAATATTTTTTTGCGTTGTTTAAACGTTGCGACAATAAATATGCAAATTATTTTGCTAAGCAGTCAGAAACCTCCGATTAAACATCGAACCAGACGCTGATTTCTGAAGTGTTTTCGATTCCGATTTACATAAAAATGTAAATAATGTAGAAACAAGCAACTAATGCTTCTACGAAGTTTTAAAAAATAAACAAGATACAATAAAAACATCGCACTAACTCGCGACGATGACAATGCACTGAATGCCCAAATAAAAAGATAAGAAAAACTAAATTTATGTATGAAAAGTGTAACAAATATATTGTACTTCCGACTTTTCTTCCTTTTTTACCTTTATATGCAAGTTTTACTTTAAAAACAGAATATAAACATCCCTTGGGTATGAGATACCCCGCCCGTGATGTTAAGTTCGTTTTTTTCGCGCGTTTTCTTCACCGGGTTAAAGATACATGAGTTCTATTAGTGACGTACTTCATAATTTTGCCACAATCTGGTGATGAGACGAAACCTGAACTGGTATCTGACTCTGTAAATCGCCACACAACGCAAACGTGAGGATTTTAAACCTCAACATCGACACTTCGGGTCTTTAGTGACTGTCACGCCATAATTAGGGTGAGTGAGTGAATATTAATGTCACCCTATTCAGCTACTCTAAGACATTTAGTGACGGATCTCGTAATTTTGAACCATGGTCAAGTAAAGAGGACGACACCTGAGCTGACATCCCTCTCTCCTAACTTCTACGCCACACCAACTGGAGAACGTTTGACTTCCCGACAAATTTACCGTGCATCGTGCTGGGCACGAGCGCGGCAGGTCTTCAGCGGTACTAGCCTCAAACTCATGACATGCCGGCCACGAGCTCTTTACCTTGGCCACTAGGTTAGCGCGACCATGCCACAGTTTGGCGAAAACAGTACTTGGAAGTTCGCCGCGACTGCAGCACGTCGCCATCGCTAGAAACTTGTAACTTTAACTATTTAAATTTTAGTGGCCAAGCAATCAGCCTCATTCGCAAAAATTATCATTTGAAGGTATTATTTATCTATCAAAATGTTAAAAGAGAGAAATTGCCAATGTAAAGCATCATTCCTACAATTGTCTTGGCTTGGTCCCTTTAATTATAAATAATTAGCCAATGTCTGCTCGTTTCGATGGATGTTTCATGATGTTCAATGACTATATACTATTTTTTGAGGTTCTTGAGATCTGAACTCAGTGGCGCCACATCCCATGAAAGCCAAGGCCTACTGTGCCTTTCTCAGCTTTCATGACCGGCGCTGGGTGCATTTGCAGATGCTTCGGTCAAGTGGTCAATCAGACGCAAAATCCCTAGTGTTTCAGTTCCCAAGCAAGCTTGGTAGTCAATTATTGACTCACTGAAACAATGAAATGCTGAAACAAATTCGCCCAGCCCGAGAGTAAGCCCCGGACCTGTGGTGAGGGAGCGCGATACACTAACAGTTTTTGTTTATCTAAGTCCAAATATTAAGCTTTCAATTGTATTTAAATGCATTCTTATAGTCACAGCTTATTATCTAATAAGGTAGGTCTTGAATTCCTAAAATAAAGTATGATAATCTTTTACGCCCTCGCAAACCTCTTGGGAGTCGATTTTCGCCATCCCATTCTTAGTGGGTCTACTTAACAAAAGAAACATGCCTGCCACACTTCAAGTCTACATGTTTAATACTCGTAGAATCAGAAACTGAAATTTTTTTTCTGTTACGTTTCTGTAGCCCCGCAACCTTTTATCCCTTGGGAGTAGATTTTAGTGGAACCCCTTTGTAGCAGATGTCTACTCAAGAAAAGGAATATGCCTGCTAAATTTCAGATCCTCCATGTCGAATAATCCTAAATGGTTTTATATGCGAGGGCTGTTCAAAAAGTATCGAGACTGAATTTATTATGCAAAACATACATACATAAACACGTTTCGAGTCAATCTCCTTCGAAATATGCTCCATTGGCAGTAACACACTTGGCCCAATGATGTTTCCAGTCTCGAAACATTTCTGAACTCAGACTTTGGGATGGCCTGAAGCTGCTGTGTCGAATTCTGTTTTATGTTTCAATGTCCTGAAACCGGTGTCCTTTTAAGGTGTTCTTGATCTTGGAAAGAGGAAAAATCAGCACCACTGCCTTCACGTGCAATCTTGTCCTCATTGCGAGAGGTGGATGGGCGTCCAAAATGGGGATCACTGTTCACTGATTGACGACCTCCTTGAATCGCCGGAACCACTCGAAAACCCGAGCACGACTCATTGCCTCATCTCCAAATGTTGTTTTATCATCTCGTAGGTTTTGGTGCCCATTTTACGGAGCTTAAAGCAAAACTTGATACAGATTCGCTAATCCGTGTTTTCGCACATTTTCTTTTTTCGACGAACGCACGCAAACACTCCACGTGAAAGAAGTCAGTGTGACTGAACGGCGCGCTGTACAGACCTGCCGAATTTTGTGAGACAATTTGAAATATGCACGTGCATGATGCGCACAGTCCCTCCGCTGGGGTTTTCTCGAATAAATAGAATAAATTCAGTATCGATACTTTCTGAACAGCCTTCGTATATATATATATATATGCTGAAGAGCCCAAAAACTGGTTCAGGCATGTGTATTCAAGTAAAGAGATATGGAATCAATCAGATTATGGCGCTGCGGTCGGCAAAGCCTATATAAGACAACGAGTGTCTGGCACCTGGCAGAGTTGTTAGATAAGTTACTACTTCTACAATGGCAGGTTATCAAGATTTAAGTGAGTTTGAACGTGATGTTATAGTCGGTGCACTAGAGATAAGACATAGCATCTCCGACGCAGCGATGAAATTTGGATTTTCACATACGACCACGAGTGTACCGTGCATATCCGGAATCCGATAAAACATCAAATCTGCGACATCGCTGCAGCCGGAAAAAGATCATGCAAGAACGGAACCAACGACGACTGACGAGAATCTTTAAGCTTGACAGACATGAAACCCTTCCGCAAATTGTTGCAGATTTTAATGCTGTGCCATCAACAAGTGTCACCGTGCGAACAATTCAACGAAACATCATAGATATAGGCCTTCGGAGCCGAAGTCCCACTCGTTTACCCTTGTTGACAGCACTACACAAAGCTTTACGCTTCGCATGGGACCATCAACACCGACATTGGACTGTTGATGACTGGAAACACGTTGCCTTGTCTGACGAGTCTCGTTTCCAATTGAATCGAGCTGATGGACGTGTACGGGTATGGAGACAATCTCAGGAGTCCATGGACCTTACATGTCAACAGGGGACTTCTGAAACTGGTGGAGGCTCTGCGATGGTATGGGACGTGTCCAGTTGGCGTGATATGGAACCCCTGATACGTTTAGATATGATTTTGACAAGTGACAGGTACGTAAGCATTCTGTCTGATCACCTGCACCCATTCATGTCCAATGTGCATTTCAAAGGACTTGGGGAATCTCAGCAAAACAATGCGATACCCCACGCGTCCAAAATTGCTACAGAGCGGCTTCAGGAGCACTCTTCTGAATTTAGATACTTCCGCTGACCACCAAAATCCCCAGACATTAGCATTTTTAAATATATCTGGGATGCCTTGCAACGTTCTGTTCAGAAGAGATCTCCCCCCTTTTTACTCCTACTGATTTATGGACAGCCCTGCAGGTTTCATGGTGTCAATTACCTCCAGAACTACTTCAGACATTCGTTGAATCAATGAAACGTCGTGTTGCGGCACTTCTGCGTGGTCGTAGGGGCCCTATTAGACGGGTGTGCCAGTTTTTTTTTGGCTCTTCAGTATGTATATATATATGGTGATCACATAAAATAATTAATTAAAAAAAGATTTTACATAGAAAAAAACCGAGCACCAATTGAAACGATTATAAACACAATTTGAAGAGCTTTGTGACTAAAAATGAAATTCAAGATATAAAATTGAAAAATCCTCTGTCATGAAACTAAGTTTTAAATAAACTTAGTTCGGATTCACAAAATTGTGTCTGATGTATTTAGGGAAATTAATATAGGTTAGTTTAAAGAGTTTTTCCTAATGATTCTTACCTGCTAAATACATTAAAAAGAAATTTTATCGACGAGTGAAAAAATTATAAAAATTCGTTGCGACTCAGCATTGTTTTTTTAAATTTTTATATCATCCTTAGGACACCCCACACCTATAACCACAATAAGTAGGAAAAAAATTACAGCGTTGTATATCTCCATTATGTATGGTTAAAATCAAAACACTTTACACATTCCTGCGTTGAAAAATGTAATTTATTATTGAAAAAATATAATTAACATGAATAATTCACACAAAAAATGTGCTTTTTAAGTATTTTTATAATTTATTTTTCTTCTATTTAAAATATTTCTCTATGTCTCTCTCGAAGACATTTTTTTTACTTAGAGCATTTTTAATGCCAACGGTATACAATCTCAAATTACTAAATATTGAAGGTATATGCATTAACAAAAAACATCAATCGGAAATTCTGCATTACATCTCTCTACATTCCCGAAATTTTCTTCTATCCATAGCAATACCTTACATATTTCTCCAAACACTCCCTCAGAGATACTCCAAACACCCCCTAACCACTCTCAATGATACATCTCTCACTAAATCTACATCTTTTACTCGGAAATGACGCTATAAAACCCAACGCACCAAGGACCCCAATCTTCCTTCGGTGGTAAACATGCATTTACAACGTTCGAAAGATGGGGGAGGGTAAAATTCTCTCGACACACATACCCTATTTCCATGCAAATAAAAAGCCACCGAACGTTCAGAATGGATCCTAACTCATTAGATGTCGACCCCAACTCGAGCATTGACCGTTGAAGACCCTCTTTTGGAACATCGCCAATTGCCTCTCCGCTGTCTGAGCCCCAGTACGTGTGGACGCCCCGGTTGGATATTGACGTTTATGGCTGGATGAAGGAAATCCGGAAATTTTGGGATTTGATTCGAAAGAGGGGGTTCTCGTTCGGTAGTGAGAGTCGTTCTTTGTTTATATAACGTGCTCGTCAAAAGTTGTGGAAAGGAAAATGTGGTATTAAGTTTGGGACCCCGCGAGACTTTTAGAATTAAGATTTCTCCAATTTTTTAAAAATTCTTTTAGTTATATTATTATTATTAAAAACAATACAGTAAAATTAATTTCAAATAAAAGTTTTATCACATGGCCCTTGTTTAATCGTTATGTTAAAATTTTAATAAATTGTACAGAATCTAATATTAATCATAGTTCACAAATTATGGTTAATAAGAATAGGTGCATTTAGAGTAAAGTAAGTTAAACTTCGGGGATACGAAACATTTTCTAAAAATTATATAAAATAGAAAATAAAAGTGTTTTTGGACTTTTAATCAAGTAAATATTCTCATTTAGTTTTTAATGCATGCTAATAATAATATATTGAACAAATGCTATTGAAATGCTACATATTTACAATTAGAAATGTAATCCGAAATTTTTATAATAAAATATTTTGACACTTAAGTTTCTGATAAACTTCATGGGGAAATTAAGCATAGAAATTTCCCCATGAAATAGTTTCACAGTTTATTAAACAAAAATTATGTTTTGAAAAATCATTTTTTCATTTAGTTTTTCGGAATATTTATTGTAAGATAGAAAAGTAAAAGCATCGTGTTTTTTGCTCTCACAGTAAGATTTAAAAAAATTCTACTTTAGCTGTAAATAAGTATCAGGTACATCACAGAATGTAAAAATAATATTCCAAAAATACATTAAATATAAAAGTTACATTACATATTCAGTTTTAAAATAGAATATAAAATCTAGTAATATATTATGTATATTCAATCATGTATTAAAGTCTGTATAGAATTATGTAAAATATAAACTATATATATATTATATATATATA
>BMAO01019218.1:0-20831 GCA_019973975.1 Trichonephila clavata
ACTTTTAAATGGACGTTATAAGTTAAAATGGACGGATCGAGTTTTGAAAGGCTTTTTATATAAATACAGTGGAACTCATTTAACACGAGTTTGAAGAGCTGAACAATTTTTCGCGTTAAAAGAATTTCGTGTTAAAGAATATTTAATAAAAAAAAGAAAGTTCGTTTTATTTTTGTGTGTGCATAGAACTTTAGTTCAAACTTACTCCTTTCAATCATTTCCGTGATTTGCTGTCTTCTTTTTATATATAATTATTGTTGATAATATAAAGTTAGCAATGCCTAAATCTTTACAGATTTCTAATTTCGCCTTCTGTTTCTCAGCCTTAAGAAGCTGAATCTTCATTTTAAGTGAAACAGCAATGTGCTCCCCCCCCCTGAGCTCTTTGCCATTGTGTTCATAAAAAAATTATTCTAAAATAGAAAAAAAATGTGAACCAAACTCACTGAGATTTTTACTCACACTACGATATACTCGTCATGGAATTCTAAAGCCAACTGATGAGAGATAAAATGTTTTTAAGGGCGTTTGTAGGAGTGGAGGGTTGAAGTACCTTAGATAAATAAAAATTCGCTCGTATCACTGGCTATTCAGGAGGTATTTGAAAGACAAATTAACCTCATTTCAACGAAACATGAGAAACCACCTGTGTTTCATTTCACACCTCTCTTAAATCTCGCCTGAGTGGCTGGTGTTTTCTGTATTTTGTCCATTCCCAAAAATAAATCTCTTCGTGTTAAGAGAAAAATGCGTGAAAATACATAGTAGTTCGTCGGGACCGTTGTATTATTTCGTGTTAACCGATATTTCATCTTAAGCTTTTTGGCGTTAAACGTATTTTATTGTATGTGGAAATTAAAAATATATATTTAGACATAAATCAATTTACATATTAAATACAAAGCAAACACCTTAAGCTCTTTAATACATTATAATGGCAAGATATACCACTCGTTATGTTGTGAAAAAAGCAATGGTAGGCAGCAATAGCCCTCCCCTATTGGACAGACTACTATGGCTTTTCACCCGCCCTCTGGGCTCTAGGGGGTTGCTATATATAAAAAAATAAACTATGTTGTTGATTTAGATTTGAATAGAAATCGAAAGTTTACCTTAAAATCCGGCGTATAACGCGCACTTTGAACACAAAAAATAAGATCGAAATTGACGGGTGAGCGTCATACGCCGGATATGTGAAAATGAAAGCTTTAATAATAAAATAAGAGGTAAGCATAAAAAAAAATTCGACTTGTACATAGATTGAAATACTGTTTATTTAAAACACATTTCTTAGGAAAACGGGCCATAGTTCTAGAAATATACTAATATACTAGAAATATATACTTGTGTCAATATATAATAGAAATATACTTGAGATAATATTTTTAGTAAATGACTTCAGAACTTTAGAACACACGCACATTACACGTTTTTTTCGTGCGCCTAATACGGCGAATAGACCTAAAAATTAAAAAAATGCAGCTTTAAGTATAGGCGCACGTTATATACCGGTACGCGTTATACGTCAGACTTTACGGTAATATGTAAATATGAAATAGGTTCTCTCTCTTTGACATTATCTTTAATATACTATCTATTGACGTTGGAAATGATTTTCTTTCATACTATTCTCGGCTGCTTTGATTGAATAATCTATGTAACTCGAACTTTTCTTGCGGTCAACTTTATTAACTGATATTTTAAGTTAGGATGCTCAAGTCGTTTTTCTTTTTGCAATGAATTTGGATGGAGCGTAGTTCTGTTGACTGTTAAAATTCAATTTTGATATGTGTTTTTGACAAGTAATAGAAAAAGTTCTGTGCGTTGCTTTTATTGATTGTTATTTAGATGTCAAATTTTTTTCGATGTTCTCAAACGTAATTACATGTTCTTGTTTGAAACGTCCCTATTTTCAATTTAAAAGTTTAATTTATTCCAAATGGATTATTTTCACCCTATTTCCAACAATGAAACATCAAAACAAAACCGACCTATCGGTCAATGGTGGAGCGGTGCACAGGCGGGAATAACGGCTACGGTGTCATCCTTGTCACTGAAACACAGTTGGAAAGCATTCCACTTTATGAACATCTAAAAAGAACATGTATTTCGCCTATAAGTTCGAAAGGTCATTTTATTTGTTGTTTCACAAGACAAAACAAAACAAAAATGCAATAACTGTTATTTTTTTAAGGAAGAAATATTTTTTATTTCAATTCAAATGGGGCTGCCGATTAGCATTTTTACTATTGCAGACGTAGTACATTCCTCGGGAGCTGGTATCACTTTTTTGTGCCGCACTGAATAGGTAGATACTAATTGTAGCAATATAGTTCTGACACACAATTTCCTCTTCAGTGGGAGGCACCTAAGCTCTGACGATGCGAAATGGTACTAGGAATTTGATTTTGCCGAGAGCATTTAAGCCAAATAGGCCTAGGGATCTTTAACATGCCTCATAATCAAACAACCTGGACGCTGTCGATTTTCTGCATCATGAAAATCCGCCAGCTTGGGTCAGGGCGAACCCGCAAACTTTGGCGTACGAGGCCAGTGACTGACCTACTACACCACATAGAGTGAAAGTGTGTTGTTTTAAAAAGGTGTTTCTGAATTTTTAAAATGAATAATAGTATTTTCTATCACCATTAGATAAAAATTTTACACAGCTTTACACTTATAAGCTCATTTGTAAACCTCGTGTTATACTTGTCGGCGCATAAGAAATATACCTAAAGTCTAAAAAAAATTATAAAAAGTATACATTTACCCATTAAATACACATGTTTTTTCGTATTCAATATCTGTAGATGGGAATTCTAAAATATGCGTAAAAGGAAATACACTGCTTGAGGCGTAGTGTTTAAGTTTTCGGAGTGGAGGAGACGACCTCGTCATGGAGCCGTGTCTGTAAATTTCTCTAATATATGGACATCTGTAAAAAATCACTTCGAGATTTAACTCGAAGTTTAATCGCTTTATGTGTTATTTTTCTTCAAAACACTCTAAATATTTCTTTAAAAAAATTAAGTACACACTTTTAATATCAAGAAAGTACAACAAGTGGAATTAAACTGTGTTGGAGAAATGCATTGGAATGTTTTTCATAAAATTAGTGTTAAGATATATCCTTCGATTTATTAGAAGTTTTAGTGTACTTGATACACAAATAAAAATATTAATAAAATAATGAATCATTTATAAAAATGCATCTAATTATGTATTTATATGCATATATTAATTAAATTAATATATCTTTATATCATTTTTATATTTTTGTGCATCATCTTACAAACTTTTTAAGCCTTGTGGACTAAAACGTTTTTTCCGACCGGCTAAAATGTAAGAAATTTGTTACTGATTTTATGTTATCCCATATTTTATCAGGACATGGAAATTTTAAAAGCTATTTGTCGACGTTTAATTTAATTGGTAATGATATTAATTCTTGGGTGTCAGATTGCTGAAACTGCGGAATACGTATAGTTGTATTATAACTAACGTGACCATTTATTCTTTGACTCAAAACGGGACATTGTTTTGTTTAGGTCAACTAACAGGTATACAATGAAAAAACACTTTTTTAAAGTTATTTATTCAGAAAAAGTTAGTTAGCTTACAAGTTACGAGTTAAAAAATATACCCAAAATGTGTGTGTGTGTGTGTGTGTGTTTAGTTATATCTATATTTATCAGAGGAACAAATTTGCTTTAATATAGCTGGTGAAGATTTTAAGTAAGAATGAAACTTTTGGAACGTTTCTTTTTTATATTCACCTTAATTATCAACATCACCTTTAGAACTGAAATTAGTAACTGGGTTTTCTCAGATGTCCACAATTTGTTCATTATAGAAAATACTCTTTCTACAGGAGCATTTGTAGCAGGCAAACATAAAATCTATTCAAATAAAATAGAAAAGTTTTGCTAGTGTAGATTGTTGGCGTGAAAGTGTTTGAATACTACCACCCAACGAGTTTCCGTGGAAACATTTAGATCATTTTTATTATGTTACTTTTTGGGATGTAATGTAGTTAGAAATTAATGAAAATTCGTCAAAAACTTCTGTATCTTTATAACAGTCAATATATTCCTTTTCAATTAATACATTCAGAAATTTTTGAACGTCTTCAGATGCGGGGACCTTTTTTTAAGTCTGCCCAATAAAATATCTCTATTACTTTGGTAAGAAAGCAAGTTCACTGCTCCGGATATTTACGGCTTAATTTATAAAATTCTGTAGCCGTACTTTTCACAAACTTTTCATCTATATAAGTACCATTATATTTTGAATTCACCATTGATTGACGGACGGTAAATGGGAGAGACTGATTGGTCTGTTTCTGAGTCAAAGTGTCTTTTAGTTGATTGATTTCTTTTGTAGCTTCAACTGCCGATACAGTCTGACCTTCAAGTTTCAATACAGTTTTCTGAATAGCTTCGCGCGGTTTTCGAAAACGGGACAATTTTATGTCCCAGAGTTCATTTCGGGGACACCGGGACTCGTAATTATAAAGAGGGACAGTCCCGTTCAAAACGGGACGTCTGGTCACGTTATCCATGCAGTAAATGATACTGGACACTATACAAATATTGAAAATCATCATATGCGAGAAACGTGCTTGAAGAAAAAGCCAAATAGGTGCAAAATGTCGCAATTTTACCCTGATTGGGGAAAGTTATCACTTATTTTTCGCTGTACCATTGTACACCTTCGTTTTTTCACTGCAAGGTCTCTGATTCCCTTCAGCAGCAGTAGTTGAGTAGAACAGCACACTGATTGTTGTTCGTACCACTCCACAGCTGTCTCTAACGCAGCAAACGCGTCAGCATTTGATGGACCCTTGCTACTTTCATTGTTGTTGTTGTCCTCGTCTTCATCCGTTTCATCGTCGACAGGGTCGGATTCTTCTTGCACGGAAGTCACAATCTCGTCATCATTTAGCATTTGAAATTCACAGTCTTCTGCATCGCATGCCATCCAGATTTCTACATCAACAAAACTCAACAAAAGAGCATGGATACACCCGTTACTTGGAAACAAACTGACCTAATATTCCGCGCAGATGTTGACCAAATCACATAACTGAAATTCCCCAAATATCCCTCAACTTCGGGTTTCCCGTCACTTATGGCCTCACACAAGACAACTGTTGAGCATTGCACTGTTCGAAAACGTATCCGGACTTTGGTTCCGATATTTGACGCTCCGGATAATAAGCGTTCGGATAAACGACGTTCTACTGTATGGTATTAATGAAAAAAACTGACAATATATCAAACCACTACACAGATAATTACCAGCTTAATTTACTGTCCACTTCATGTTATAAGTCTCGAAACAAAAAAACTAATACACCTATTTTCCTCGTTAGCAAAGTATGGAAAAAATTGAAAAAAAATAAAAACTATTTTTCTTACAAAAAATTTTTGCAATAAAAAAGAATATTCTGCATAGACATCATTTTGATGAAGCAATTCAAAAACGCAAGAGTTTAAAATATAAACCATTAAAGAGGAAGGTAAGTAAAGGATATATATATTTTAAATAATGCAACAAAAGAATGAAAGCCAAATAAAAATAAACACATAAATCCTACACTCTAGTAGAGTCTTAAATAGAAAATAAAAATTTTGGTTCGGAAATCATTCAAATCCATTGTTTTTTGTCCATGCATCTCGAAAACCATAAGATGGAAATTGGTTTCAAAATTATCCTTAATTATTCTTTAATCTTTATTATGGTTTGTGGTAATGTTTTTGCAAAGGTTCCAAAATTTACAAACCGTTTGCAATAGAATTTGTCTTTAAAATTCAGTGTTACCAAATACTTATACGGACACTGAACAAATAATTTCCTCTTTCTAGAAAATCGTATTTTAGAGAGGTCCAAAAATAAGCATCGAGAATTAAATATAAAAGAAAAACAGGAGTATTTTACCGACCAACCGAGGGGAAAAAAATTAAGTTGTGCAAAACAGACATGTGATAATTTCTACATCCAAACTATTTTATTCAATAATCTTTCGGAGGAAAAAAAAATGTCTTTCTTTCTCCGATTTGTTTTGTCTTTGATTTCTATTTTCCATTTGTTTTAATTTAGCAGTGACGTCATTTCTGGTACACGTATTTCTTGAATACAGCCGTTGAGTACATGTTCTGATGTATTTTCTTTAAAAGAATGCTTTTAGAAACGAGATTTTTCCAAACTTTAATGTATATGAACGAAGCTGAACCAAACGTTTCCTCTTTGTTATGTAACCCCGCCCATTCCTAGATCTGAAATGTTTTCATCTTCGGTGCTCTGCAACGATTTGGATTATTTTTTCAAGCTCATAGATTCTTAAAATTCTTATTTTACATTTTTCATAATCTTCTAATAATCTATTTTATTTATAAGTAATTTAATTTAACAAAGGGCATGTTATAACATAACAGTCAATCAAATTTCCAATGTTCCACAGAGCTGTACTCGTTCATCCCTCCAACGACTATCTTTGTTGTGTCTATGCTGGCGCCAGATTACTGGCTTAAAATTAATTGCTTATGATGAGCATATTCACTATTTTTTTATTTTCAAAATAAATTAGTATTTCCAAGGAAGAGGTTAGACACACACACATGCTTCTCTTAATTTCAGTAGTAGCATACTGTATTTTTTTGTAAAGCGGATCATTTATTTGCTAAACGAATGTTTCTGAAATCAGAACAAGCCACTCATAGAACAACAAGAAAGCTTTTTATATATTCAGCGTCAGCCTCTACACGAAATTGTTTGAGACTGGATTAGTGAGAAGCGACTCTAATATACAAACGGTACATACTATTTCTAACTGTCAGTTTCACTCATCAGCCGGAATGAAAGTACACACGGGCAAAACCACAATTTTCATGTACTTCTCTCAATTGAGCGTACATCATTGAACGTCTTTTCGGTTGCATCCACCCAAATATGTATTTCTTTAAGCTTCTGCTAAAATTTTTGAATTTAAATTCTTTAGTATTAAAAGAAAGAATTAATTTGTTAAAATTGTTTCTCTTCAATAGACAGTTCAGTTTAAAATCTTAAAACTGGGATATTTTTCTTAATGGTTCTGATTAAAGAGAAACAAATGTTGCGGGTCCCAAATTTAACGCAACAATATTCGCTAAATACACTTGTTATTCCTGACTCACATTTAGTCCTTGCACAAAAAATAAATGAATTTAAATCCTGAGAAATGGTAGCAAATGAAATCATTACAACAAACTTTCAATTCATAAGGACGAAAACATAAATTTTAAGAATTTAAATGTGATAATCCAGTATAAAAGGATTTTATATATTCTCATACGGAAGGCCACATAATAACACTTCCAGAACTAGTCAGCCTGACAAATATTAATCCGAAATTGTTATTTCCTAAAACACATCCAAACGAAATGAAACAGAACATCTTTAGTACTTCATCTAAATGTTATCCGCACCAAAAGAAAAATTCAACTTCATTTTCCGTTGAATATTTTCCTCAAAATATATGGACAGAAATTCTTGTGTGGAAGTCATCGCAATTAAGTGAAGCTGAGAATATAATCTCTTTCTAAGAATTTCAGCCATTGCTTTGTTCTTTAAATTACGGAATCATACGGGTGAATTTCCAATGAATTCTTTCGTACATTTCTGTTTGACTTGAAAGCGAATTGGAAGTTTAAATATGCAAAATTCTCTTAAGAGAATACATTATTAATGTGAGTTTTAGTATATATTCATTCATAAATTCATAAAATAAATTTTTGCCATCAATTGGTGCATTGCAGAACGGGAAACAGAAAAGAACTATTTTTCTTGCTTTGCTCAAATGTTCGACGGATTTATGAAAGTATTCTACAGTTTAAAAACGGAAAGGCACTTTGGTTTGTAAATGACGATCCCCCCCCCATATTATGAAATATTTTTAAAAATAATACAAAGCACACTAAATTTTAAACAATTGCGATGAAGTTACCGTATTTGTCTTATAGTTTTTAAGAATTTGTTTTTATTTTGAATCATATCAATATTAGCTGTTTTTACGTCGTTATTGTTATTTTTGTTTTACATAAACGAGTTTAATAAACTCTTTACATTTTTTCAAACTTCCTTCTCCCTCCCTTTAATTTAAAAATGACATGAAGTTCGTATATTGAAAAATAAATTAAGGCATAAAACAATTGTGAGTTGTACACACAAAGCGTTTTCATCAGAATCGGAGTCGTAAAGTATTCTGAAGAAGGTTAAAATAATTGGGACTTCGAATAAATGCTTTATTTTTTTACTTCAGTGACAAAATGATTTAAACCAGGTGTATTCAACCGTTTTTTCTCCCCGGGCCACATACACATGACAGATATTTCCCGCGGGTCGCAACATGAGGATTAATAGAGGAGGGGGAGGTAGACGTTATAAGATCAAGGCTACAAAAAAATTTTAAAAAGTGAAAAATTTATCAAAGTATTGAAATAGTTTTCTAGTTTTAATACTATATTAACCGCTCTATCAAAAACACATGCAAAAAATAAATAAATAAATAAACGAAATCTAAATGCTAGAAATTTGGTTGGTCGATCCTTTCATGGAGTAGAGATCCGTTATAAAAAGTGTTCTCATAATCGACCCGAAAGGTCGTTGCGAGGGCTTAAGAGGCGTCAGAGAAAAATATAACCGTTGTTGAACTTTTAGATCTACAGACTTGGAATTTCGTTGGCACTTTTTTTTTCCCGTATATAAATCTGTTAAAAGGGATTTTAAGGAAATTGAATCCTATTAGAGAGGGGGGGGGGAGAGTTGCTGGGATTTATTTATTGAAAAAAATTTCATTATCTAACTACTACTACTGTAGTGAAATTTAATATGCATGTTACTTTTGTTAAATGGAAATTGGCGAAGAAATAATTTTACGTAAAACGACTTCTATGGGTGCAAGGGAACCTTTAGCGGCGGTATTGATAAAAAACAAGATATCAATCATTGGGATGGCCAAGTAATTTTAGCTCGTTTTTCACATGTTGTATTTTACAATAATGCAACTAATGAACTTTTTACTAACAGAAAGTAGTGTACTATACTTTTAAAAAAAATTTTTAATTTAAAAATTTAAAAAAATAAATAAATAATAAATAATTAAATTATTGAATTTAAATATGATTCGGCTCATCTAGGGCACAAATGCGACCCAATGCCGATAACCCGAGGTCAATCGGTTAATTATTGGCTGAGAAAAAGGTACAACAAAATATGGAACGAAGACGAAGACGAAATTTGCGTCCTAATAGCGCTTTTTTTTACACTACGTGAAAAACGCGCTAAAAACGCCGTTTTCGAACTACTTATCTACGTTAAGGAAATTCGGTATGTCTGTCTCTGTTATCGAATGGAACAGGTTTGTTGAACGTTTCTTACACAAATCGACTTTAAAAGGACCTGGATCTTATTGATAAAAAAAAATCGTTTTTGGTCTATTAAATTTAGACTTCAAATTTGGGAAAAATGTTTATTTTATTGAGTAGAGACCCACTAAATAGGGGTTCCGAGAGAGTAAAAGGTAATTCAATTTCAATTTAAGAAATTATTATTTGAAAGTTCTGTCCTTTTTGTAGCAAGAGTTATAAGAATATTTTTCAGTACAGTCAAATTCTTAATCCTAAGATATCAACAATATATATAGAATGTTTACAAAAAGTATATATTCATATAACATTATGAAATACTCAGCGAAGCGGGCAGGTAACGGCTAATGGTTTATATTTTTTATTTTAAATAGTTGATTTTACGCTTTGTGTGTGCTAAGGTCACGAATTCGTGACTTGCGTTGCATGAATTCAAGCCCAAGTGCCGCTGAAGACCCACCATGTAAAGGGACCGATGCACGTTAAATCTGTCACGGCTCTAATTCCTTCCGTGGTGTGGTATTTTGGAGAAGTGGGTGCCAGCCTCTTCACTTGACTGTGGATCAGAATGACGAGGTTCGGCATGATATTTGTTTACCTACTGAGTGATTGCGACTCAAAATCCTTAAAAATTTTAGCAGAAAATAACGTTTATGGATCTGACGTCAAAACAGAAAAGTTTATTATTGAGACATAGTGCAAGAAGGCTGGGCCCATTCTTATGAAAAAAAGTTAAGGAAGGGAAAATAAAAAAGAACATAACTTTATATTCAAAATGTATATATATATATATCAATAAACCGGATGTCATAACAGACAATTTTCCCGACAACAAAAAAAATTTCATACGTCCATTAAACTTTTAATATATTGCTTCACTTTAACGAATTTCTGATAGCAATGGGTCATGACCTGACACTCACAAACGCCCACTGGACCGCAAGTCGAGTGTCGTTGGTTTAGATACTCCAAAGAAAACATGACTTCAAAAACAAAAGCCTATAGAGTAGAAGCCGGTACAGAGTAAATCTCAATTCATTAATATTTTATTTTATAAGAAAAAATTATATGGGGAAGAGAGTTTTCATTCGTAATCATTTGGAAACATAAATCAGTAGTAAAAAAGAAGTTTTTTAAAGTTCTTAATTATTACTCTTAATTTTTATATATGTTGTTCCTTTTTTGTAGTAGGTTTGAAAAGTATTATTTTTATTACATTTTTAAGTAGTCATTCAGATCGTAACATGTTTTTGAAAACTTTTATCGATATATAAACAAGATATTGTCAATCGATTTTCTCTAAACTTAGTCAAGATTAATAGCACGTTATTTTGTGCTTTATTTTCATCTTTAGATAATAAACCTAACGCGGAAACAGAAGTGTAGGTCTTTTTCTAGCCTGTCTTATAGGGATACAGGGAATAAATAAAAAATGTACTTCTTTAATGCAATTCAAAAACCACGTTAAAAGATTCTTTCGAACAGAAATGCCATAAGAAACACATTGATTCAGTGTACAGAAATATCTTTAAAAAATGCTGCTTGTAAACACCATTTTACATAATTGTAAAAAAATAAGAGGAGAAAAAAATCGATATTTTTTAGAAAAGCAGATTATATATACCAAACGATAATCTAATCTTGGTTGGAAAACTAATAAATCCATAATTCTCTCTCTTTAAAAAGTATGCAATGTGAATATAACAACAAAAATCCGAATTAGTTTATTTAGGATGAAGAATAAATTAAAAAAGAATAATCATAACGTCAAATTTACATGTACGTTACAGGAAAAAGTAAACTAGAAAAGAAATAAATGTTTTTTGATTTTTACCATAATCGATTCTCAAACTTCCATTTGAAAACAAATTAATATTAATATGAGCTGAAAAAAATCGATGATGTCTTTAATCGCCAAAAACGGTAGAGAATTTAAAATTTCAGAATCGTCTGCTCTTTTAATTCTTTTTAAATAAATATTTGTAATCTATTTATATAATCTTAAAAACTAGATTATTAATACAAAGGAATGAAAAGGTTAAACAGTATGACTTGAGATAAAAGGACATTTTTGACAACATTTTTTTTCCCCTTCACATTTTACGTAATAAAATCATAATGAATATCCAACCCGTTAACAATAATCGTATTTCAAACATTCCTTACATTATTTTAAATTCATATTTAAAAATACGGTAAAGCATATAATTTATTTTAATTTTTATGTTCATCGGTTAGTAAGTAGAGTGACAAGCAAATTTCTTTTAATGAATTGGATCGAAGAAAAAGAAAATTGGGGCGAACTAAAACTATTTATTATAAAACGTAAAAACAGATTTTAAAAATATATAAATTATGAAAATTACATAATACTACTGTGATGAATGGAGAGTGGTTCCGATTTCTAGTCATTTTTTAAAAATTTTAATTATATTTACACATAGCTAGCTCAGTGGCGTGACAGCCCATGAGCGCCAAGGCCAACAGTGCCCAACTCAAAATACGCGACCTTGGGCCCAGAGGTACATGAGAAGATATTCTGGTCAGATGGTCAGTCTGACACGAAACCCCCAGTGTTAAGCTCCCAAGCAAGTTTGGTACTCATTTATCGACCCACTGTAGGGATGAAAGGCTGAGTCAACCTTGCCAGGCTCGGGGTTTGAACCTCGGACCTGTGGCGTGATGCACTAACCACTCAGCCCCTGGGTTTCCTTAAATACGCGTACATATTTTAAAATGTTTCCAATTCAAGCGTAGTTTTGGAATACTGGGAAATGGAACGTAATTTAAAATGAATTTTTTACTAACATTAATATTAAAAATATTTCCAAAAAAATTGATAAAACACACGTGCACGTAATTTCTTTCCTTACGTGAATTTGAAAAATTAAATAAACTAATAATTCAAAGGAAGGTTTTTGCACTAAGGTACTAAGTTTTGAAATTCTATATGTTTAAAGAGATATAAATTTATTTGTATATAAGAATATTCAGAGTGAATTAATATTCATATACATGTAATTTATTAAATTATGTTAATAATTCTTGTTTTAATTGCGTATATATAGACGAGGGTCCGAGATTTCATACAGTAACTAATGTAGACACACACTTTTATATCATATGTGTATATATTCATGCATCTGTGTCTAGACATGCATAGACATCAATGTGTATGTGAATAGGCATATGTTACCGTTAAAGTGTATAATTCAGTTATTTCATAGAATAACTAGGCATTTCACGAAATAACTAGATAAGTCAGTCAACGAGTATATTACATGAACAATTTCCTACTTTACCTAGTTATTCTGTGAAATAACATTTAACCTTATTTCATGACTATCACTTACACAGTTGACAAATAAAGTTAGAATGAGACACATAATCAGGGAGAATATTCAACCGGTATCAAAAGCAGAATGTCCAAAACAATTCAAGCTGTTGGCTAAAATGCACTTTCATATTATAGAAATATTAGATCATTTTGAAACTAAAAGTGAAAATTCATTGAAGGGGTACTAATGCCTGCAAACAAAAAATACTACATCTGTCTTCAAGAGACGTTGTGCAAAATGTCGGAATGGAGGTGACGTCCTCGACGCCGATCCGTAGTTGGAAAACTAATTTACTGAAAAAAGACCAGCATTGCCACTTTTCATTCAAAGAATAGTTACTTGAGACGTTCTTTTCTGAAAACAAAAACTTTTGAATGTTTTTGAAAGCACAGCACACATTTTAAATGCGAAGAAAATGGAGCACAGAAAGTTTCAAGAATAAATTATTTTAAGGAATATTAAAAAAAAAAAAAAATTAGAGTTCCTGGAAGTATTTTATTTCCAGCATTAGAAAGGGATTCAGCCAGCTTTTGTACACGGAGGGGGAATTTAGAAGTGTAGGAGACGTCCTCGTCACCTTAACTCAGATAAAAAACTCTTATTTTAGAAACATTTTTTGAAAAAAAATTATTTCTAAAATAAATTCGAGAAAGGCAATTGTTCACTTCCTATTTTCTTTTACAAAAAATGCGAAAAGTACGACATTTTTGCAATGATAAATTTTTTTAGCACCATGTATAGTATTTCAAATATAAGTCACAAGCAACAGAATAATGTTTATTCTCGGGGAAAACTTAAAACTAAATGTTAGAATACATTAATAATAAAGCTGAAAAGTATTAATCCATCCTTATACATATATACATATTCCAATTTCAAGAGCAAAAACAGCTGTAAAAAAATTATTGCCTTTTACTTATTACAGAAGCAGTAGCGTAGCGAAGAATATTAGCCCCCCCCCCGTAAATTTAGGTTTGGCGCCCCAAGCCCAAATACATAGTGTTAGTCAAGCTTTGGGCTTCCTAGAGCACCTGGGAGTCAAGTCCTTGTACTTATTCACCAAACTGGTAGATCCCCCAAATATCAACCCCATATCATAAAAAAATGGCACCATAGGATTAACATGGGGATTGATATTTTAGTGCGTAAGCCCTCCCCTGCCCAAAGCAGGTTTCGGCCATCTCTTGTTCCTAATAGGAAAGTATCTAGAGCCGTTTCAAAGAACTTTCGAGTGCCACATTTCATACTTTAAAGATTAAGCCATCGAACAGAAGATACCAGAATACCAAGCTTTATCGTAGAATTCAATAATTTTGTGTGCTTTAACTGTCTTGTCTAGTTACTTCATGAAATATCTAGTTATTTTATGAAATAAGGGATTTCACACTTAAACGGCAAAGTATATATAGATGGGTGTTCTAATATCCGCAGAAAGAAGATACGCCTGTCTTCAAGCGCGCGGTGTGGATGTTCGTCATCAGACCGTGGATGGGAAGCTCTCTTATGCGAACATCTAAAGACAAGATGAAACATTTTTTTAAACTGACTCTACTCAGAGTCGAATGTAGCCCGATCTAGCAAAAGAAGTGGCACCCAATTGGGTATGGGGAGTAATAATGACACGGAAAGTAAAATTCCGTGGTAAAAAATTATTAATTCCATTTATTTCCCTGACGAAGAATCCGACCCCTTCAATAGGACCTCTGTTCTCAGATGCAACCTGGCACAAGGAATATTCTATACAATATATGCTACGTGTACTACAGGGGATGGCAACCTTTTAGCTGTGAGTGCCAAACCATACCCGTAGGATTCAGTGTGTCACACAGAAGTACATGTTTGAAACAATTCAATTCCCACGATACTGCATTCAGAATTGAGAACATAGGTGAATGTAATACAGATTTACATTTTTATTATATATTAATTTTGCATCATTTAAAATTTTTATATACATGAAAAAAGAGCATAAAATATAACTATTTCTTCAATAAAAAAATAAAATAAAATTGTTTATATATTATGTATTTTTAAACATATTTGTTAAAATAAGAAATAGACACCGTGAAAAATAAGTATTCCCCTTTATAGTTAAATAAAAATTTTAATGCTAATCTAGTGCCTGCACCGCTCTACTTTCGTAACTTGGAGACATAACATTACTTTTATAACGATATGGACGCTATCTATTTTCTGCACCATGGAAAAAAAACCCTCTGCATCATCGAACCCTGAAACTTGGGCTCACAAGGCCAGAACCTGAACAACTACGCCACCCAGCAGGCTTAAGGGGGGGGGGGAATATGGAGAAAATGATATACATAGAGTGAAAGTGTGTTTGAAAACGGTGTTTTCGCGCGCGCGCGAATATTTAAAAACTAATAATACAGTAACCTCAAAGTATTTTCTATCGTCATGAGAGAAAGTTTCTACACATCTTTACATTTATAAATAAAGTTTTCGGAGTAGAGGAGACACGTCCTCGTCGCGGATATCACCGTTTCTGTAATTTTCTCTAATTTAGGAACATCTAAGGAAAATAAAATCACTTTGAGATTAAACTCGAAATTAAATCGATTTTTGCAATTTTTCTCAAAAAGCTTAGTAATAATTTCTTTAAAAAATATTAAGAGACAGTTTAAATATGAAGATAGTACAACGCACGCAAAATGAAACTTTGTTGGGGAAATGCATTGGAATGTTTTTCATACAAAAATTGCCTTAAAATATTTCCTTTCATTCAGTAGAAGTTTTTAGTCAACTTTATCGATATAAAAATATTAATAATATAATGATTTATTTATAAAAATGCATCTAATATTGTAGTAAATAAGCACATATCTATGTATTTATATGCATACAGTAAATTGCTATATTAACTATTTATATCGTTTTTTTATATTTTTGTGCGTCCAATCATTCAAAGGTACGGTTACACCTACAAAAAGTACCTAAAAGTTGCATCGCAACTTTAGTTCTTATTGTTTTTATTACCATACAAACAGAAAGGCTGCACATAGTTTCGTTATAGAAAAATACGTATTATCAATGCACTTATTTTCGCTGTTTCTGTAAGAGAAAATGTTTCTAGACAGTCGTATTTAAATTAAAAAGCAATGAAAAAAAACGTAGTTCTAAGTTCCTTAAAGTAAGGAGAACAATCGTCCTCCTTTAGGGAGAAGAGTCCTTCTTTTATAGGTAATGTCCTTCCTCGAAAAGTGTCCTCCTACTTGTACGCCTTTTCAATATTTTAAAACTAATCTGTTAATCTCTGCATTCAGAGATCCCAGGCCGAACTGTTATGCGTCATGTGCCGGTACAGTGCGAAATTTCGGAGATATTAATATATTTTGTACATAATCAGGGATCTACTTTCTTCAAAACGATTCAAAAGATGGAGGGTGAACAGATTTCAGTTATTAAAGTTAGTCTTACTTTGAACGATTCTGTCCTTCAATAAAAATAAAAATCGGAAGAAAGATTTATTCCTTTAATATAAAAATATTGTCAAACTTAGAAGAATCAAATCCGGCCTAACGGAAAGGTTTACCAATGAAGTGAAGAATTTTTACCAATATTGCGAAGAATAGTCTGAAACAAATATCACAGGAAATAACAATTTTCATTGATGTTTTTTAACTTCAACGAAAGTAAATTGTGTTGAGATTTTATCCAGAAAAAAATCCACTATATTAAAATGGATGACAAGAAATTAGAAGACTGAATGTATATTTAAATTCTGATAAATGAGAAGAATAGGAAAGTAAGCAGGTTGAAATTGATAAAAGATGGGTGGAAATATGTGACCATTTCGAAAATGAACGCATTCCATATGAAAATTTATAGTTACTGAATTTTCGTTATGTTGCTTTGGAACTAATGCAGCAGTTTTGATGGAGTTTTTTTCAACTGGTAATGATATTTGGACAAGTGAGAAATCGAGATTGAATATTGATACTTTAGTAGTAGCACTTACCATGAAGTTCAATATTGGTAATATTTCTTGCCACGAAATTTCCGATACAGCAAAAAAGTATATATTGACAAAAAATTCCTTTAATTTATATATAAGTAATTAATTAATAGAGATTTTAGTGTAATTGGCGTATTTTTGTTTGAATAAAGGCAAAGTTTATTATATTTATGTTGCAATTTTTTTCTTTAATATTTCGTCGTTCTTTTCATTGTAAAAAGATCGGTCCCCTTACTTGAAGACTCCCAAATAGATAAGTTTTCCCACTTGGAAAAATTAGTGAAAACCAAATCAACTATCCTTTCTTTCTAAAACATTGTTTATGAAATAGACTGCTTTTCTATTGACACTAAAAGGGAAGTATTGCATACATTTAGCACAAACACTTGCAATCAATCCATAACTCTCTTGAGTGTCGAAGATTCAAATATTCCTTCCAGTGAGTGCAAAACAAAAAAGTTGTTAATATACTCATGGCACATATTTATGAAATTCCATTTTAACAGAGAGACAAACTGACACCAACTTCCTTGATTTTTAATTGTCTTGTACATTTCTTTCCAGAATCGCTAAATCATCATTTTTTTTAGTTTAGGTTTCCGTTGGAGAGTACAGCATAGAAGCTTGCATGCGATGAGCGTTAAAATTAATGAGCTGGGATTGGAATCTTATGTTTGGATTATTTTTTCTGAGAAATGCTTAGCTGTTTAATTCGAGACTGGAATATATACGTTGGGAAATTAAACATAACATACATAAAACCCAAATGAAGTACACTTTGTTTTCATTGAATAGGAAATGGAGATCAGTTATGTATTTAACACGTTCTTAGTTTTTTCAATAGGCTTATATATTCCAATATAAAATTATATAGACATTTTTTTTTCAGTAACAAATCGAAATTATTTTAAAGATGTAATTATTTTAATTTTTAGAGAAGAATCAACAAAAGTTAATTATAGGTTTTGAAGCTACTGCAAATAATATTTTTTCCCCAGATAGACATATAATGTGAACAGCTGGTGTGGCAATATTAAAATAAATTTTATAATTTCAATCCACACTCAGCAAATGAATGCAAAAAAGGTAGAGTACAAAATTGTGTAACTGGTTTAACACAAAAGTGAAATATTCGAAAGGTCAATTATGCTCTACTGAAAGACTAGGCAACCTGATTGGAGTATCTTATTTTTACTTCTATACTTCATCTTGTTATTAAAGAAAATTACCGAAGGGTTTGCTATCAATACTCTATAATTCCAAAGCAATGTCATCTAAAAAGACTTTTAGACGAGGGGGCAAGTGGTAATCTATACTTTATTTAGAATTCATAACTTATTTCACATTTAATTTTGTACGCTACGATAACCAGATTAAGTTATCAAGAAAAGTTCCCAAAAATATATATTAAACGCTTGTTCCAATTTTTCACCTAAAAATGTTCAGTCTAATGAAACATTCAAGCAATGCACAAAAGAACACTTTTTACTTCAGACAATATTTAAAATATAAACGTAAAAATGAGACCCATTTCTCATCCACAGTATTAACAAAATTATACGAATACAATATAAATGTTTAATTTTGTAAAACCATTAAGTGTTACAAGAAATCACCAACAAATATTCTCTGAAAGACTAAATTATAAATGCATCTAGCCTTACAGAAAACAACAGCTAGTATTTTCAATTAAATACATTCTTTAATATAAATGAAATGAACACAAAATAAATGGTAAAAATATGTAGTGTTTAAGGATTCAGCTTTGGTAGTATTCTCGTCGTTCAAGGCAGTCGTTTGTATTTCAACCCATATTCCTTTCAAAAACTTTTCACTGCATAATACGTACCTGTTCATTCTCTTGCACATCTATTTAAGTCCGTTTGATGCCTAAAAGGTCCTGTCACATTCAAACCACTCGTAGTGCAATTTGAATTATCTAATATATTTGCATTAATTGACATCGATAATCGAGATATAAAAATATATGACGATTAAATACTTCAAAAAAATTTTTTTTTAATTCCGCTGGCGGAAAAAAAAAAATCTATTTTTTTCAGGTCCTTTACTGGAAAGGACTAGTGTTTAAAAGGATTGTTGAGCGAAGTCTAATAAGAGATCACGTGATGGCTAAAGATCTATGCATGTCTTCATTCGGGGGATCTTTACTTTTAAATACAAGGTTTTTTTTTTTTGAAAATTGCAATAGTTTAATACAAGAGTCTAATGTGACATCAAAAAGTGAACGAATGGGATTTTAAAAAGAAATTGAGACTTCAATTGCTATTCAGAAAACTGTTGAAAAAGCTGGCGTTTAAAAAGCTCTCTAAAAGTTCTAGTAGTGTAAAAGTTTAAAAACTCATAACAGCCAACAATATACAGGGTTGCAAATTGCTTCTTCTTCTTTTTTTGTTTTACTAAATTCCACTTAAAAGAATTAATATTATGTGCTGAATCGAATAGATGTTGTTAATCGTCATCTGTCGTTATAATATGACCGAGTATCCAAACATTCGAAATCGTCTGCACTTTTTAGAAATAAACATTTGTGGTCCAAGTATTATTCAGAGTAATATTCGAAAGCAAAGAAACGCATTTATTTTGTTTTTTAGAATGAGAAAATTGTGCAAAGAAGAAATTTCCGAAATAGTGTAAGGGCAGGAGAAAGGAATAAATACATAATTCAGAAAACGAACTATTTCTACGGCTTATCAAGTAGACACAAGGAAGAAATACATTTTCCTTATCATTCTATCAGTTCCAAGATATAAATTAAGAAATTCCTTTAAAATAATTAAAAAAAGACAACTCTGTATTCACATACACAGAGTATTCAAGACTTGATACATTAAAAGGTTTAGGAGAATGGGACATTTGAAATTTCAAATGCGCACGTGCAGTATGTATTACATAACGTAAAAGTATTTTTTATTTTGGCATTAGTATGATTTTAAATCTGTTAAAGAGAGAAGCCTACCTTTCTCCATAAACTTTTAATTATTCTATGAAACTGATGTTTTTTTTAAAAATTTTTTCGATAGCATTCAGAAATATAGATAAGTAAAGCATAAGAGATCCGCGGGTCGAAAAGAGAAACATGGAACAATTCTAGTTAAAAATCTTGCCCTTAGAAGATACCTTTGAATATGAAAACTGTTTGTGTTCTGGATAAATTGAAATAACAATAAAGCAAGTATCGAGAAATTGCTTACACAAGTTATTGCTTGGCCTTATTTCTTCAACATTCACAAATCAAAGGAAAATGTATTATTTAAAGAAAAAATATTTCATTTGTATGCATGAACTTAATAAAATGGGGATTATATACACATACATATTTAAATTCTAAATGTTTTCCTATCCAGTGATGAAAATTTTTTAAAACTAACTTGTAACTAACTAAAATTTCTAACCTTTGCAAACCATCTTATAAATTACATTCCATCTAATTTAGCACATTTTGCTTGATACAATTTAGTATACCAGATATTAATCCTAAATGTTAAAATAAACTTTAGAATATTCGTATAGTTTACGAAACTGAGTGTAAAGTATATTAATTAATATTTAACAGGTCAGCAAAAGATTCATTTGAAACGGTCTTTGGAAAATTACGGTGCACCCAATACGAAAGGAAAAACAGTGATATAATATATACGGGAGCTCACATACAAAGTATCTGATATTCCTAGATGTATAATATAATCCATTAGGAAGTTCTATACGCGATAGGAGGTTTAAAAATATATTCCAGTAATAAAAATAATCAACTCTATAAGCGCGAAATATTTTGAAAAAGGAGAATTTCTAAAATCATGAGAAGAAATCGAGTGACAATATTCTGGGATTTTAACGTACAACACTGTTAGACGGGTCAGTTGCAGTCAAGCTCTGAAATAACTTGTCAGTTTGTAGACGAAATAAAGACATTTTTCACTTGAAAAAACAATAGCTTTGATGAGTTTTCAACAAACCGATTAGTTAATTCGAACTCATGTTTTATATGACCAATGGCATTGAAATGTACTTAATTAAAAACCTTTAAGGAAATGGTGTCATTGTATTACTAATGTATGAAAACATTAAAAAATATTATGACGAGCTTGACATTTTTCA